>BQNB010002300.1:2755-126586 GCA_026074375.1 Tanacetum coccineum | reverse complement strand
CTTTGCAATAACTATACAAAATGGGTTAATATCGTGGGACAAATGATGCTATAAAATAGACGTTATTTGATGTCATCAATAACATGTTACCTGCGAATCATAATTCTCTTGATCATGATAATTCTGCTTTAGACCGGTTAAAACATGAAAATGATCGATTAATGGAGCTGCTTATATCTCAAGATCTTGTGCATACTGGTGTTAATTCTTTAGCTACCATTAATGATTATAAATCTATGCAACAAAGTTTTGTGGATGAATATGAAGAGAATTTGAAACTTTAAATTAAGCTTGCTAAAAAGAATGATATGATTGACAAGGCTGTTTATAATGAACTTTCTAACCGATGTTCCCGACTTGAAAATCAGTGCATTTCTCTTGAAATTAAACTGCAACAAAACAAAGAAAGTTTTTAAAATCAAAGACCACCTCTTAATCAAAATGCTCCTGAATTCAAGGAATTTTTCACAATCAACGAATTGCATGCTTAGTTAGAAGCTAAGAATGTTTCGATTGCGAAACTGAAGGAACATATTGCGAACTTAAAAGGAAAGAATACTGTTAAGAGCGTCCAAAATGTGCATAATTCGAATGTGGTTACTTCAAAAGCTTATAATTTAGATTTGCCACCTCTTTCCTATTGCATAAAGAATAATATGGCTGCACATGTAGACTATCTTAAGCATACATAAGCAAATGCTGATATTCTTCGTGTAATTGTCGAAGATGCTAGAGAATTAAGGCCTTTAGATAGTAACTTAGCCTCTGCTTGTAAGTTTGTCACACACATTCAAGAATTGCTTGTCTATGTTAGTGCTACATGTCCTAGTACAAAACATGTTAGTGATAAGTTAGTTGATGTTACACCCATGAACATGACTAGGAAAGTTAGGTTTGCAGAACCATGTGCAACATCAAATGATAACACACACAAACAGGTAAAGCCACAAGAAAAACAGACCTCCAACAATTCTATGTCACCATCTACAGGAGTAAGCTGTTCTACTGAAGCTAGCGAATCAAAGCCTAAGAGCAATACAAAGAATGATAGGATCTCGCAAACTTCACTTAGTAACAAGTAGAAAAATAATGTAGAAGACCATCCTAGGATTGCTAAGTCAAGTTTAAATAATTCGAATTGTATTTCCAAATCTGTCTGTAATTTGAATGTTCAGCAGTCTGTACTAAATGTGAATTCTCATCTTATGTATGCTACTTGAAATGAATGCATGTTTGATTTTATCCATGATTTATGTATTCGTGATTATCTTGTTGATGTGAATGCTCGTGTTAAATCGGTGAAATATAGAAATGCTAAGAGCAAAAAGAAGAAAATGTGGAAAACAACGGGTAAAATCTTTACTAATATAGGATATAGGTGGATACCTACAGGTCAGACATTCACTTTAGATGGAAACAAGTGCCCTTTAACTAGGATCACCTCCAATTTAGTAATGTCTACTAAGAAACCAATCCTACACTAGTAACTACTACAATTAAACCCGATAGCAGTAAATTAGGAAATCTCACATATATCATAAATGTAGGGCCGAGTAGAAACTCTAAGAGAGTAGCTTCTAAGATTTCTAACAACTCGGAACCTATGAAAAACTAGGGATCCAATGTTTCTATTGCTCCATCTTCTTCCCGTGTCAATTTCAGGTCATATTAATCATACTCTGGTACCTGGACTTGGGCTGCTCCAAGCATATGACCGGGCAGCGCTCTCAGCTCATCAACTTCGTTAACAAATTTTTAGGTACGGTCAAATTCAGAAACGACCAAATTTTAAAGATCATGGGTTACGGTGACTATCAGCTAGGGAATGTTACAATCTCCAAGGTTTACTATGTTGAGGGTCTTGGACATAATTTGTTCTCTGTGGGTCAAGTCTGTGACTAGGATCTTGAAGTTGCATTCCGGAAACACACGTGTTCTATTCAAAACTTAAATGGTGCTAATTTACTTTCTGGATCAAGAGACACAAATTTGTACAATATTTCTCTAGATGACATGCTGAAGTCTTCTCTAATTTGCTTACTATCCAAAGCCTCAAAGACTAAAAGCTGGTTATGGCACCGACTGCTGTCTCATTTAAACTTTGGTACTCTAAATCAGTTAGCAAAACAAGGTCTTGTTTGGGGTCTACCTAAGCTAAAATTTGAGAAAGATCATTTATGTTCGGCATGCTCTCTAGGAACAAGTAAGAAATCCTCTTACAAACCCAAAGCTGTATACACTAACCAAGAAAAACTATCTCTTTTGCATATGGATCTTTATGGGCCAATGCGCGTGGAGAGTATAAATGGGAAGAAATACATCTTAGTAATTGTTGATGATTACTCTCTGTTTACATGGGTAAAGTTTTTACGCTCAAAGGACGAAGCTCCTGAAATTATTATCAAATGATTGAAACAGATACAAGTTCGTATGAATGCAACTGTACAAAATGTCCGAGCAGATAATGGAACCAAGTTTGTGAATCAGACTCTTAGAGATTATTATGAGAATGTCGACATTACACATGAGACATCAGTTGCTCACACTTCACAACAAAATGGCGTTGTCGAAAGACGAAACCAGACTTTAGTGGAAGCTACTCGTACCATATTAATTTTCTCAAAAGCTCTATTGTTCTTGTAGGCAGAAGCAGTCTCTACAGCATGTTATACCTAAAATCATTCCCTCATATGTCTCCGCTACAACAAAACACCATATGAGCTTCTGCATGACAAGAAACCTGATTTATCCTGACTTCATGTCTTTGGCTCCTTATGTTATTTGACAAACGATAGTGAGGATTTAGGTAAACTGAAAGCGAAGGCTGATATTGGTATTTTTGTTGGGTATGCTCCAGTAAAGAAAGCCTTTCCAATTTACAACAAAAGAACCTGACTTATTCAAGAAACAATTCATGTCATGTTTGATGAACTGACAGTGATGGTTTCTGAACAGTTCAGTTTAAGACCTGCGCCTCAAGTAATGACTACTGTAACACTCAGTTCAGGACTCGTGCCTAATACTATTCCACAACCACCTTATGTACCACCCACTAAAAATGATTAGGATCTCCTATTCCAACCAATGCTTGATGAATTTCTTAACCCCCGACCAAGTGTTGTTTATCAAGTTCTCCCAGTTGTGGTTCGAAGACCTGTTGATCCAACCGGTTCACCTGTATCTACTTCTCTTAAACAGGATGCACCATCTGCACGCACTTTGTTAACTATACAACAAGATCAATCTCCAACCATTTCTCAAGGTGTTGCGAAACAGATAGAAAACACATACTTTGATGATCCCTGTCATGAAACACTTCATGAAAATTCTGTTTCTCAAGGTGTTGATGTACAAAAAGAACATGCATCATTTAAATACACTTCAGTTCAAAATATTCTCAATAAAGACTCATCTTCACAGGAGTCATCCTCGAATGTACAGCTATCCCACACTCTATTTAAACTTCTTGGTAGATGGACCAAGAACCATGGTATGTGCTTAATTACACATACCTTTTACCTTTAAAAACGAGCTAAAATAACCAAAAACGGTCTCAAAACGCCAAATATATGCTTGTTTTGCTAATTGTGTTGTGCAGGAACGGATATCTCACAAAAAGACGAAAAACCAAGCAAAAAGCGACAAAACCAGACACGGGATGAAAAGTGTTGTGAAGACTCGTAGCCCTCAATCATGTCTAGTCAACTCCGAGAGAAAAGCAAGAAGAAAAATATAACTTAGAGGGCAACGTCAAAATGCCAAACCCCGAATTATATTATTAAGGAAACAAAGGCAGGGGTTGATTTGCCAATTTGGGAAACTTCATTTATAAAGAAAGCAAAGGGGATCAAAAGAAAGAAAAGAAGAAAAGATATGTGAGGGGCTTTTCTTGTACAAAAGCCAAACATTCCCTTAATCATCTTCAACCTCTCTCTGTCACAACCCAACTTGTATAACTTTTCTCCCGCCAATACCAAAACCAGCCCGCACCCTGTTTTGCTCCCATACTTCTCCTGCAAAATCACTCAACATCCTACCAAATCATTTCATCCACCCTACTTTCCCCCCCCCCAGCTTTATAAAGTCCATGTTGGCAATCCCTCTCCATTCCCAAAGCACTTCGATGGCTGAGATTGTCTCCAAAGAAGCTCAAAAGAAATCAAAGGCTGGGATTTGCTCTAGATTCTCCTCACACAACTAGCACACTTGGTTTTATCTCTCCAAAGAAGCACAAGATACAAGTTCAATACTTCGGCTATATATAGAGTTTTTCTTGTAAGCCTTTGAGGCATCATGATTAGAATCTAGTTTTTAGTTTTTAACTTAACTTAGCTTATTTTCAGTTCTTTACAGTTTTTACTTTCAGCTTGTAACACTTTCAAGTTTTAATGCAAGTTTGAGTTTTTAAAGTCAAAAAAAAAAAAAATCGAATCTTAGAATCTAGTTTTTAGTTTTTAACTTAACTTAGCTTATTTTCAGTTCTTTACAGTTTTTACTTTCAGCTTGTAACACTTTCAAGTTTTAATGCAAGTTTGAGTTTTTAAAGTCACTTTATAATCCCAAGTGTTATGTTTCTGAATTGAGTTGTTTTATGTTCAAAAGCTCTCAATACAGCTTGTTTACAAACTGTTTTAACTAAGTGAACTTAAAAAGTTAAGTAGTTAAGAGAATATCACACCAATCACTCTCAAATATACCTCAGCCTATGTTATGGATGATAAGCCAGTTCTGGATGGGCTTATGGACTCTCACTAGCTTGCTTTATGCAAGCTAGAGCTTGTAGATTCATTGCTTAACCCTGTTTAGAGCAAGGGTTTTGTAAGTCTATCTCTCTTTTTTCTTATTATTCTTACTTTCAGCAGAACTGCTTGTTATAAGTTAACACTGCTAGGCCAAATCAGCCTATTTAAGTGCTTATTCTTAATTAAAAATTGCTTATAAGTGTCTTATTTTGTTGATAGATAATCTGTTTTTAATTAATTTGACAGAAAAATGATTTTGAAGGGGTATTTTCAACTAACAGTACTAACCTTAAGTTAGTTCTGCTAGTTTACTTTTGGAACAGCATTAACTTAACACTACCAGTACTAACTCCAAGTTAGTACTGCTAGTTCATTTTCTTGGATTTCAAAGGTAGCAGTACTAACTAACACTAGCAGTACTAACTCCAAGTTAGTACTGTCAGTTAAAACTGTTAGTACTGTCTCCCCCTGCCCCCCCGCGCTAACCCTCCTCCATCTCACTACATCTAACCCCCCCAACCCCCTATCCCCACCCACATTATCCTGCCTACCCCTTTCCCCCCCCCAATTTTACATTAAGCCCCCCCCCAAAAAATCTCACCCCCCCAAACCCCCATACATCATCCCCCCTACGGTCTTTTTACCCACACCGCCCTCCCCCCCCCCCCCAACCAGTCCCACCCCCCTACCCCCCCCCCTCCCGCTCACACCTTTTATATTTTCACAAACCTAAGTCCCCCCCCCCCCCCCCCCCCCCCCCCCCCCCCCCCCAGTCTACCTCACCCCAACCTCCCTCAAGTTCCCCCCCCCCCCCCCCAACCCCTCCCCCCCCCCCCCCCCGGCTCCATTCTCCCTCATACCATCCCGGTAGTTTAATACTGGTAGTATTACTGTTAGTACTGTTGTGTCTCTCTTGTTTTAATTTAGCTTAATTGCATGCTTAATTTGCTTATTTAGATTTAGATTAGCTTATTTGTCTGTCTTAAGCTTATTAGAGTTTATTATTGCCTTAGTGTTAAAAGTTTTTAGTGTTTTGCCCTTTAGGTAGCTTTCTCATGCTTGTTCTAAGTTATGTTCCTTGATTTTCTTGGTGGTTCATTTGACTATTAGGTTTGTACCCCCAATCATATTCCAGTCCTTGTTATATTCAAACACCAATCATCAATCGTTCTTTCGATTAATCCATCTCTAGCCTCCTTGGGACATAAACGACGGGAACACTCTATACTGCTTCCGGTTTTTGATTTCGCGGATTTTTGATCTTGGATATATATTTTATTTGTTTATATTTATCATGTATAAAGAGGTTAAGTATATGCGATCAATTTTTGGCGCCGCTGCCGGGGAGTTGGAGAAAGAATATCGCTACGTATTGGACAATTTTATAGTTTTTATATCTTGTGTATTTTGTTCTTCTATAAAAATATAAAAGTACAATAATATTTTTCACTTTCTTTTATTAATATAAGTATTTCATTCTAAAAACAAGAAAAAAATCAAAAAAAATATAAAATTGTCTAAGCAAGAAAATATAAATACATAAATTGGTAAAATTACCAAAATATTATATTTCTACAATTGATATGGTATGATCATAATAACTTCAGGTGAAACTTATTGGTTCCCACTCGAACAAAGATTTAAAAACTTGCATTTGTGTCTCTTCGATATAACGGCTCACTGTGAAAAATTTGAACAAACTATAAAGTGGGGTTAAGGAGGGTTGTTCCTAGGAAATACGACCCGAAAGGAGAATAGCTTTTCGCGCTATTCCTACTCCTGTCGACTCACATGTACGTTTATATTTTGAGAGCTAATCATGAAGTAAGTAGATTATTTGGTTTTTGAAGTTTGTTCTTATAGCATTGTCCGTTAAAATCAATTGTGAATAAATCATTGAAAAAAGCCAAAAAAACATTAGTGTAGATTTTCTTTTTATATTCCTATTTTGTGCATGCGCACTCGTTCTCAAGCCCGTAAACGTCGACAACAGCAAGTCCAACAAACTTCTGTTGAATCATCCAATCTTTGAGAAAACCTGATAATCCTCCCATAGTTACGATGGCTGATATTTACAAGGGTAAACAAGTGATTAGAAAGAGTGGGTTGTAAGATTGTTATAGAATAAGTGTGAACTTGTACATGTGAGGAATACATGTGAGTTTGTAAAAACATTTATTGGTAAGGAAGTGAGAAAAGTTAAAGTATGATTAACTTCCAAATACGACAAACTCAATTAGTCATTTAGACTTTAATCCATGATAATCAACAATGGATTTGATCACTAATCATCTTGCTGCAAACAAGCTAAGTGCTTTGCATCTTAAGTAAAGCATATCCCATGATGGGAAATGATGCGTTTATGCAAAGTGACATTTGATTTGTTTGACCAATAAGGGAGTAAAGCCCATTACGTGATTAGGAACAACGTAAATCTGGATTAAGGTCAAATGATTACTTTTGCTTGTTGGTATATTGAAATCATGATCGTACTAGGTTTAGAAAGGAGTTTTGGCCTTGGCTAGAGGCGTTTGATAAAAGATTTAAGTTGACATTTTATGGAAAAATAGGAGGATTCGTTTTTGCTCCTCTCTAAGTCTAAACCTCATTTGGAGTGTTCCCAAATGCTCAAATATCATGTACATACCTTTATTGATGACTCCAATTACTTTTGTTGAGCATAATAAAGGTAATAAACACGCAAGCAAGGCACATATTATCTCAAACAAGTAAGTTATATTGGTTAGTCATATTTTGGTGGAAGTCACCAGTTACATTTAATCAATACAAGCAAGATCTTATTATACTATCATGTTGCTCTTTTAGAAGTCAATTGAGTCCATTGTGAAGGGATTGGGAGTACATCATCCACTTCTAATATTCTAGAGGAATCCTTTGGTTGTTCATTCTTAATGAACTCAACAAGTTTTGTTATGATCTAGCAAATGGAATTGGATCTTTGTTGAATTCCAGTCCATCCATTCTCTTTGCCAGAAAATAGACAAAGTTAAATGGGGTGTATGTTTTAATGCAAAAGAGCATATATCCAACAATGATAGGCAATTCTTTCTTTGCTTCAATCTCTACGAACACATTTATGAGAAAGACTTCGGCCCAAGGTTTCAAGTGATCGTAAAGTTTTGACTTATCCCAAGTAGGCGAGGGGATAATTTGACAATGAAATTATTCTTTTAGGATTACATTTTTAACAAGAGCACCATTTATTAGGGGGTCAGTTGAGGTTGAGCTAGAGTGATATAATCTAATTTTCTTAAAGTTAAGGGTGCTAGTTGACATGCAATATAATAGAGTTCTAGTGGATTGAAAAACTCACAACCTTTTTTATCTCCATTGGTTTCAAGCAAAGTTATGTGGATACCTCACTATTTACTCTTTCAACAAATCACTGCTTCATCACTCTTTTGGTATATGTGAATGATATCTTGATTGCAGACAACAACAAAGAAGTCATTCAGAACATCAAGCAACACTTAAATGCTAAGTTTAGCATCAAGGATCTAGGAACCTTACACTACTACCTTGGTATTGAGTTCTTCATGAATGCTACTGGTTTAGCTATGAGTTAGAGGAAGTATGCTATTGAACTTGTCACACATGTTGGCTTCTAGACACAAAACCATCTACCATTCCCCTGGATCCAACTGTCAAATTAACAAAGAATGGAGGAGAGTCTAAACTTGATCCTTCTACCTACAGGACATTAGTTGGAAAGCTTCTTTACTTAACCATCACCAGACATGACTTAGTTTTCTCAGCTCAAGCATTGAGTCAATTCTTACAAGAACCAACCACACTTCATATGAAGGCCTTAATCAAAGTCATCAGATATGTCAAGCTTTACATCTCTTCAAGGTCTCTTTCTTTCAATAACCAACAACAACTCTACATCTTGACAGCATACTGTGACATGTGATTGGGCAAGTCTGTCCCTTTTTCTAAAGAGTATTGAATGTCTTGGTGTATTCCTTGGGTTTCAAGTATTATTTTCTTGGCAATCAAAGAAAGCAAATTGGGGTTTCTAGATCATCAACAGAGTTGTATATAGAGACTATAGCAAGGACATTACATATGAAATCACTTGGATCGAATGCATGTTAAATGAATTAAGGTTAAGGACTTTACACCTGTTCCATAATGTGTGACAACATTTCATCTATAACTCGTGCATCCAATCCTGTTCAACATGCTAGGACAAAGCACATAGAGATTGGCTGTCATTTTGTTCTCCCACCTATGTCTCTACCAAACATCAAATAGCTGACATTCTCACTAAGGGTCTCAGCAAACCTCTACACTATAATTGTCTATCCAAGTTAGGCATGTGTTATTGGTTCGCGCGAACTTACACCTTATTATATATAGATAGACATAGACATCTATAAATATAAAACAAGGATCAGGACCCACAAAATCAAGAAACCGGAAGCAGTATAGAGTGTTCCCGGGTCGTTATGTCCCAACGAGGCTGGAATGGATTATCGAAAGACGATTGATGATTGGTGCTTGAATGTCACAGGGAATGATTGGGAATTAAAAACTGATAGATAAATGCACATAAAATTTTAAACTAAATAAACATAAGTGGAGGAAATTGAATTAAAGACTACTTTTTTTTTTAAAAAATTTTACACTAGGCCACAAATAAGCTAATCTAAATCTAATAGGCAAATTAAGCATGCAATATGCTAAATTACACAATCGCGGAAACACAACAGTACTAACAACAGTACCACCAGTATTAACTACCAGTACTAACTTGGAGTTAGTACTGCTAGTTATAAGTTAGTACTGTTAGCTAAAGGTTAGTACTGCTAGCCTTAACAAAACACAAGTAAACAGGAAATAAGCAAATAAGCTAAACAGGAGGTTAACTACCCAAAATAATCACTTAAGCATAAGAATAAGCAACCAGAATGAACTATAATGATAAATAAGCTAGAAAACTAAAACTGATTAACTCTTAAAATTATTTTGAAAAGACAAATAAGTTCTACTGAAAGCAGTACACTAGAATAAGCTTAATCTACTCTAAAAATCTAAAGAAATCTTAAACAAGCAGAAATAATAAGCTGATAAGCTAAGTTGAACAACCAGTACTAACAGTTAAGACTAACAGTACTAACTTGGAGTTAGTACTGGTAGTGTTAAGTTAGTGCTGTTCCAAAAAGTGAACTACCAGTATTAACTTAGAGTTAGTACTGCTAGTTATAAGTTAGTACTGTCCTAAAAATGAACTAGCAGTACTAACTTGGAGTTAGTACTGCTCGTTTAAAACAGCATTTAACATTTCCAAAAATCATTTTTAGTTCAAAATTATTAAAAACAGATTATCAAATAACAAAGTAAAACACTTATAAGCAATTTTCAATCCATAATAAGCACTCAAATAAGCATGAATTAGTCTAGCAGTATAAACTTAAAACAAGCAGTTCTGCTGAAAGTAAGAATAATAAGAAAAAGAGAGATAGACTTACAAAACCCTTGCTCTAAACAGGGTCAAACAATGAATCTACAAGCTCTAGCTTGCATAAAGCAAGCTAGTGAGAGTCCATAAGCCCATCCAGAACTGGCTTATCATCCATAACATAAGCTGAGGTAATTTTGAGAGTGACTGGTGTGATATTCTCTTAACTATTTAACTTTTTAAGCTCACTTAGTTAAAACAGTTTGTAAACAAGCAATATTGAGAGCTTTGAACACTTAAAAATAACTCAATTCAGAAACATAACACTTGGGATTATAATAAAAAACTGACCTTAAAAAACTTAAATTTGCATTAAAAACTTGAAATTGTTACAAGTTGAAAGTAATAACTGAAAATAAGTTAAGTTAAATTAATTACTAAAAACTAACTAGATGATGCCTCAAAGGCTTACAGAAGTAGCTCTATTATAGCCGAAGTATTGGACTTGCATCTTGTGCTTCTTTGGAGAGATAAAACCAAGTGTGCTAGTTGTGTGAGGAGAATCTAGAGCAAATCCCAGCCTTTGATTTCTTTTGAGCTTCTTTGGAGACAATCTCAGCCATCGAAGTGCTTTGGGAATGGAGAGGGATTGCCAACTTGGCATTTATACAACTGGGATGGGTTAGTAGGGTGGATGATGGAGTGTTGCAGGGTAGAAGTATGGGAGCAAAACAGGGTGCTGGCTGGTTTTGGTATTGGCGGGAAGAGATTATACAAGTTGGGCTGTGGCAGAGAGAGGTTGAAGATGATTAAGGGAATGTTTGGCTTTTGTACAAGAAAAGCCCCTCTACATCTTTCTTCTTTTCATTTCCTTTTTCCCCTTTCTTTCTTTTATAAATGAACTTTTCCAAATTTGCATAATCAGCCCTTGTGGTTTATATAATAATATAACTTAGGGGTTTGGCATTTTTGACCCCTCAGGTTACATTTTTCTATGCTTTTTCTTCTCGGAGTTGACTTGACTTTGATTGGGCTTCGCCTTCACACACTTTTCCATCCCATGACTGGTTTTGTTGCTTTTTGCTTGGCTTTTCGTCTTTTTGTGAGATATCCGTTCCCTGCACAATACAAATGCAAACATACAAATACAATGTATTTTTGGTATGTTTTTATTCTTTTAAGTTCGTTTTAAATGGAAAATGGCATGTGTAATTAAACACATATCAAAATCCCCCAAACTAAGATGTTGCGAGTCCCACGCAATGCTATAAAGTAAGCACTCGAGAAACCAAAAATCTCAAATCCCCTCGACAAGTCCCGGCTCTCACCAATTTTTATATTTACACAACTACAATTTTTTTTTTTTTTTTTTTTTGGATTTTTCATTTTTTCATACATGTTTGACTTCCTTTATTTATCAACAATGGGATCATAGAATGAGAAACGTTCGTAGAATAATCCACGGACGTCCTGACGGATAATTTCATCGTCCCCGATTTTTTCACAAGTCCCAAGCTAAGCAATTAAACAAGATCATTGTCGATATAAGTTTAGATGTTAAGCCCTCATACTTATGACTTGTGAACTTTTTACTCCCAACATGGATATATGATTTGAATGTGTGTGCTCGTTTTAACTCAACCATAGATCAACTTATTTTCATAGTCATAATTCAAGATGAATCACGACTCAAAGCAACAACTTATTAGGTACTTGTAACTTGATTTTAAACCATAGAACTTTTTGCAACATATTTATCATTTTCATAAGTTCTTAAAGCTAGGAATGTGTTGCTTAGTTTGAACACCTACCTAGGCCTCGCTCCCTAGTAGGATATCACAACCAACGACCGGTGTTCTTAGTTTGAAAACCCACCCCGTTGCTAGCGTAGTGGGAAATCACATCAACACCTTCTTCCTAATATGGCTAAGGATCGGTGTCTTAGTTTGAACCCTCACCTAGACCTTTCTTCCAAGTGAGATATCACAACACACCAAATCCCTAGAAGTAAAGACGTCTTAGTTTGAACCCCCACCTCGTGGTTAGCGGAGTGGGATATCACGACACATCTTTTACTAGCTCCATATGATCAAATGTATGCTTCATTGGCATAATTACAATATTCGTGCATTTTTGCATTCATACTTCATTCATGCTTCTTTGGCATTTTATCTTTCAAAACCTTGCTTTTAAAGAATCAAGTTACAAATTTGAAGCTTTTTCTGAAAACATCGATTGACTTAGTTGAACAAGCACGTATGATTAGGTGGATTAGAAGCTTATGGGAGAAAAAGAACACAAGTTATTCATATAAGTTTTGAGACGAATCTTGCTTAACACATAAACTTATATTTAACTCTATCATTTCTTGTTCTTCACCTTTTTAAAATTCAAAGCAATAGAATTCGTGAAAGCTCGGCCTGAAGGAACTAGCTAGGGCTCAATACGCCCGATCGAGTCAAAAATTATTCTCATTCTACCCAAAAGAAAAGTCAAAACTGTGACAAAACACTTATTTTATTTTTGAAAATTTTTTAAATTTTTTCATTTTTTTGGTATTTTTGCAAAAATTTTGGTGAAAATACGGGATTACGTGGTAACAATGCTGCAGGCAACAATCAAATCGAAGATACCCCCCCAAACTAGTACTAAACATCGTCCTCGATGTTTTGAAGGGTACTACGTTATCCTAAGGCCGTTTATGAAGTATGCCAAATGATAAAACGTTAGTCGATTAGATTAGGATATCGGGATTCCCAAAATGAAGCTGAGGATTTGAAGCTCGAGTGATCGAATAGACAAAACCGAGAACACGAGAGCCTTCACAATCCGGGCAATCCTGGACAATAAACAACAACAACACGAAACACGGGTGATAGAAAAGACAAGCTATCTCACACAACAAACAACACTTATTCATACAATTACAACTACGGATAAGCATGGGTTGCCTCCCACGAAGCGCTTGTTTAAGGTCGCTATGCTTGACCCGTCACCTGAATTTATTGGACATTAGGGAATGTTTGGAGATCCGGGACTACCAATTGTGGTACGTCCCCTCCAAAGTAGTGCTTAACACGATGACCATTCACTTTGAAATTCGGCCCGTTGGCTTGAGATAGCTCAACAGTGCCGTAAGGAAAGACTTGAGTGATGGTGAATGGTCCACTCCAACGGGATTTTAGTTTGCCCGAGAAAATCTTCAATCTTGAATTAAAGAGGAGGACTCGATCACCGACGTTGAAAACGCGATTTTTGATCTTGGAGTCATGGATTCTCTTTGTTTTTTCCTTATAGATCAATGAGTTCTCATAGGCATGATCACGAAGTTCGTTAAGTTCATTGAGTTGAACTTTCCGGTGATCACCCGCAGTAGAAAGATCAAAGTTTGCTTGTTTCAAGGCCCAATAGGCTTTGTGCTCAAGCTCGATCGGAAGATGGCATGCCTTTCCATACACAAGCTTGTAAGGAGTACACCCGATGGGCGTTTTGTAAGCTGTGCGGAAGGCCCATAGTGCATCATCTAGTTTGTCCGACCAGGAAGCACGGTTTTCACCTATGGTCCTTTCAAGGATACGTTTCAAACCACGATTTGACACCTCGACTTGCCCACTTGTTTGTGGATGATACGCGGTGGAGAGACGGTGAGTGACTCCATATTTCTGCATGACCTTTGCAAATTGGTCATTGCAGAAATGAGTTCCGCGATCACTTATGATAGCTCGAGGGGCACCAAATCTGGCGAAGAGAGATTTTAGGAATTTGCAAACGACTCTGGCATCATTGGTGGGGAGCGCTTTCGCTTCAACCCATTTTGACAAGTAGTCAACGGCCACGAGAATATATTTGTTCCCTCGTGAAGACGGGAACGGGCCCATAAAGTCAATGCCCCAAACGTCAAAGATTTCACAAACTTGGATGGAGTTTTGAGGCATCTCATCCCGTTGCGAAGTTTTTCCTTGTCGTTGGCACGAGTCACAGTTTTTGACAAACTCGTGGGCATCCTTGTAAATGGTGGGCCAAAAGAAGCCGGAATCAAAGATCTTTTTGGCGGTTAGGTTTGCACCATGATGTCCCCCGGTGGGTCCATTGTGGCAAGCCTCGAGAATGTCGAGAGCTTCCTTGCCGTGCACACATCGCCTGATCACTTGATCCGCACAAATTTTAAACAAGAAGGGGTCATCCCAAAAATAATGTTTCACGTCCTTGAAGAACTTATTTTTCTGTTGGGTTGACATGCCCTTCACAACGAAGTTACCCGCGTGGTAATTTGCAAAGTCGGCAAACCACGGGGTACTAGAATCACCACGAAAAGTCACCATACTTAACGTCTCGAGAGGAAATGTTTCATTAATCTCTTTAGGGTCGAGAACGTTTTCATACGGGTTTTCTAATCGGGACAGATGATCGGCTGCGAGGTTCTCGGCTCCTTTTGTGTCAAGAACTTTAAAGTCAAATTCTTGGAGGAGGAGAATCCATCGGAGCAATCTCGCTTTAGCATCCTTTTTGGCAAAGAGATACTTGAGAGCGGAATGGTCCGTATTGATGATTGTGTTCATGATAAGATAAGGACCGGAATTTTTCGATGCATACACCACGGCAACATTTCCTTTTCGCGTCGTGGGTAATTAAGATTCTAGCCTCGGTCATCGTCTTGCTAGCTTAATGGATAGGCGATGAAAGTGTTTTTTCATGACGTTGCCCCAAAAAACAGGTCCTATGGCGTAATCACTTGCATGCATCATAAGTTGAATGGTAGATCCCAATTTGGGGCAATCAAGATCGGAGCTTCGTTGTTTATTCTTTACACGTTTGAGAAGCTTGGATGTTCATTAGAGAAGATGAACGGTGTATTCTTCAGAGAGATGAGTCATTGGTCGGGATTATTTTGGAAAATCCTTTATGAAATCTCGGGTTAAAAACCGCAGGGACAAGAAAACTCCTAATCTCTTTGACAGTGGTGGGATAGGTTAATCTTGGCAATGACATCCTATTTTGGCTTTGTCAACCTCAGTCCCATTTCTATGAAATTTTATGGCTGAGGACAATGCACTCTCTGACCATAATATGGGGCTCTTCTCCCAGTTTAAGACACAAAATTGTGTGTCTTCACATCTTTGCAACATTTTTCAAGCGGGAGAGGCCAATTTCAAAGGTATTCCCAAAGACCGAGAAGTCATCCATTGAAAGACTTTCCATTGTCTTTTCAACCATGTCGTGAAGATAGCCAACATACACCTTTAGAACGTGCCCGGTGCATTGCATAAGCCGAAAGGCATGCGACGGTAGGCAAATGTTCCGTAGGGGGACAAGTATATAGTGGTCTTTTTCTTGTTCACGAGGGTCAATGGGAATTTGAAATACCCGGAGAAACCATCAAGGGAAACAATAGTATCGTTTCCCGCTTAATCTCTCGAGCATTGATCCATAACAACGGGAGGTGGAAAGGGGTCTTTACGGTGGCTTCATTTAACTTGCGATAGTCATGCACCCCTTACCCGCCCCCGGTAACCGATAGAGTTGGGATAAACTCATTTTCTTCATTTTGAACAACGGTTAAATCCCCCTTTTTGTTTTGGGCCACCAATGTTCGGGCTGACAAATGGACTATCGGAAGTTGTGGTAAATCAATCCTGTCGTCAAGGAAGTTTTTCAACTTATTCTTGATGGACATCGTGGATTGTTTGGATTAACCCTTCTCTGTGTGAACTGCAGGTTTATAGTCTTCTTCCCAGTAGACTTTGTGGGACAAATTCCGGGTTTAATACCCTGAATGTCGGGATATTTTCCAAAGCGATGGCTCGCTTGTGGGACTTAGAAACCTTGATCAGATCGGCTTTCTCCCCAACTTTATTCTTTAGCAAACAATGATGATTGGTAACTTGTTGTCATCTTCCAAGAATGCGTATTCAGAGGGAGGTTAAAAGGTCTTTGAGTTCAACCTTCTGGTGGTTCATCAATCGAAGATTAACAGTTTTGGCAATCACAAAGTTTGATTTCTTCTTGGGTTTTGGTGAACATTCTTCTTGATTTGGAATAGGAGTTGGTGAGTTCTTGTTCAAGGAATGCTTTTAGGAGAGAATGTCCGTCGGATCATAATAAGTCGGATAAACTTTCGGTGAAGTTGTTTCATCATCCAGAGCAAGAAAAGCATTTGATTCCGTCGATCAGTAGAAAGTCACTTTCTCCAAATGGTAGTCAGGTCGGGAGACTGAATTAGCAACATAAGATCAAAAGGCACGCGGAGACGGATTTCCGTATTGCTACCGAATCAGAAAAACCTTAAGACCTGCTGCGAGTATTCTTCACTAGCCCATATAATGACGTCAATCGGTTTGCTGTCTCATATGATTGAAATTTGCCGTGTACCCGACGTTTGATCTAGGTTGACGTTATGGCCTCTTTGCCAACACGAAGGGTTAATTTCACCCTCTGTACACATCGATTTAATGCAAGATAGTTTTCAGAAACACCTCCCGATGAATTAGAGGTACTCGGGGTCTGGCTCAATTCAACAAATAAAAAAAAAAAAACCCACAACATCGGCTGGAAAATTGGAACTTTCCCACCAACACACGGACTTCTTTGGCGATACCGATGTGTAGGGATTGAACGGTCCGCTAGCTCTTTTAAAGGGGCGTCTAATGATGTTGGGGTAAGCTCGGGAAAGAGAGAGATCTTCCACAGGATATATGCATAGTTTGATGCCTTGCACGAGACATCGGCCAAAGGCATTGCATGTGTTAACTGCAGAATTCAAATGGGATTGAAGGAATCTGGCCCGGGTCTCCAGTTTTCTAGGCAATTGTTAAGGATGACGTACGTGCAAGTTTCGTTCAATTTTGCCATTTCCACTCAATTTCTCTTTGTTTCGATTAGGGTTTTTAAAAGTTGGTGGTCAGTATTTAGGCATAAGAGTCAAGCATCAAAAAGCTAATTTCGAATTCATATCTTTGAAGATTTCATAGAATTTCTCAATTTGTTCGTTAGCTTTTTCCTTGCGCCTTTCATCATTTCTTCTTGATGGAAATGGAATTGATGCTTTAGGAATTGGAGTATCAACAGGAGAAACATTGGGCTCAGGATTTGGATTACGAGACTGAATTTGAACAACAGGAGGTTGGACGTCTTCGGTGCTTCCGTTATTAGCCGGAGGCATCGTGTCCTTTGTCACCTCGTCGTCAAGGATTAAACTGCTTTCTGGTCTGGATGGTAACACCACTATCGGGTAGTGATACCTTTTAAAATCTTCCTTTGGGTTTCGAAATCAGTGTTACCAGGGCAGAGTTCCAGAACGGAAGTAAAGCTGTATTAGTTGTAACAAATTTTGAAAGCATGTCAGTCCAAAAATTTGTCATTTGGGATTGAAGGTTTTGACCTGTGGTTTTGCATGTTTTCAACACTGCCATCATTGGCTTTGTGATATATCTTTCAAATCTGTTTTTGACACACCGAGTGCTTTTCTGGGAGCAGGTCCTTATTGAGCTAACGGTTGATTGACCGGAGGTCGATAATCTGACCTTTGGTTGAAATTTGTTTCCTCTGTTTTGATTGAAGTTATTTCTCGATTGGAAATGTTTTGACTATTTGCAGTGAGGATTCTGAAGGGAGTAAACCAGGAGGCGTATATGATTTGAGGGGACCATCGGAGGTCGTTATAACCAGAATTGCTTGCGTTGAAATTGGCCGCAGCGGCTTGGGACACATACTCTATTGGATATTGTCATGGTAAATGTTTGCTATTTGTGGCTGGACAGTTTTGATAAAAATGGACCTCCCCCACATGTTACCACAATTGTTCAACGCTTCTTACGGGGCGGAAACTGGGGTTTGGTTTTCTTTCTGTCGAGTATTAATGCCCGAACCATGTCTTTGAGTTCAAGAAAATCAGATGAGGATTGCTGGGGTTGGAAGAGCTTGTACTCATTTTAGCTACATACAGCTTTGTTCTTGATATTTGACTTACTAGACTTGCTCTCGTGATTTTTAACATTCGCGAGGGCTTTTTGTCTAAGTAGTTACCACCTAGCAGCAGAGTTCAAAGAATCTTGATCAATTGTGTTTAGGGCATTATAGATGTATCGATTTGAGGCAATTCTAAAAAACCCATGATGAGGGCATCCCCTTAAAAGATCATTGAAACGATCCCAAGCCTCACAAAACGTCTCATCAGATTTTTGCTGAAATCTCGTGATTTCATTTCTGAGATTTGTCGTTTTTGGACGGGAGGAAGAATTTGTTAATAAATTTCGTAACAAAGATCATCCCATGTTTCAATCGACGAGGGGTTTTTTTTCCAGCCTTGATCCGGGAGCTTGCCCCTGTCGTTGAGGAAAACGGGAAAGGAAAAGCTTAAGTTTAACGACGTATTTGGTACGTTCGGAATCTTCATCGTAGAGTGATTCTTGTTGAAATAACGGATGTGAGATGTGGGTCATCTTTATCATTTCAAAAAAATAATGCTTGTTTTGGGACTAGGATTTAGAGACCATTGCTTGATTCTCAAAGTTAATCGCGGTGATTTCCGGAATAACGATGCATCCTCGTAACCTCGGTGGGGCTTTCGAGGAAATTGCGCCTCTAGTACGATTATCAGCCTTCGTAACTATGGGAGGGATTATCAGGTTTCTCAAGATTAGATGATTCAACAGAAGTGTGATAGGTGTAGTTTACACATATCTATTTTTGCTTAAAATAACCCAAATAAAACCCCCCAAACGGATCATAAATGGAAAAATGTGCTTGTTTATCTGAGTTTTATTGTGTGCTGTAATGGATATGTCAAATTATCATCAAGAAAATCAGTCAAAGACGAACACTGAGATGACGGATGTGTGATCAAGAAGCTAAAGGGAAATCAAAAGCCGAAGCAGAGAGATTCATGCCTTTTCCTTCTACAGTCAATGCAGCTAACCCACAGTCAACCAAAGCCACCCATTGTTTTATAAGTTCTAGGGGTGATTTGCAAAGTTATGGAAGTATATAATTACAACTTGGAATTTGCTTGCCAAAACAAGGGACGGAGTGGGGAAAAATTTTGGGGTATTTCCCAATACTTATAATAAGCTGAGGGTAATGGAACGGGTTCAATCTACCCATGGGTCCATCTCTCAACCAATACACGCTTAGCCTAACCATTCTAACCCGACCTAACCCGACCTACACTGGTTAAACACTTATACCCATTTACAGGTACTGTTCTTCAGTTTTTCCCCAATTGCGTTTGTCCCTCACTACTACACACGAACACATACTCAAGAACCACCCATGAACCTAGTTTCTTAACCATTCACGTACAATAATTAACCGTAGGGTTTATGACCCCTCACACTCCTGAACCCATCAATCACTAGAACCAATATGCCCATAACCAATCCACCTCTGGCATAATCTACGATTCTTTGGTGGATGTGACGTGTGGTGAGTGAATACTGCTAATAATAAACCACACTCCATATGCCACGTCATTAATCCGGGTTATACACAATTTAATCGAACGATTGAGATGAAAATCAAGGAAAGAGAAATGATCGAAGGGCTGAGATGAAGATGAAGAAGGACCTAGAAGATGGGAGGAGATCAAGCTTCGGGTATAAATACCCCCATCATTCCAGCTTCGAGAGTAATAATTTTTAGTAGTTAATTTCTTTAGTTTATTTTAGTAGTTAATTTCTTTTCGATTCAGTTTTTTAAGTTTCATCGATTGTAATTTTCATGTTATGTAACTTTGTTTCAAAGTTGTAAGAATTTTATTTCAGTTTTAATAAAAGTGTTATTTTATATTAAATCGTTTCTTCATTTTAAATCCTTCAAAGTATTTGTGTTTGTGTTGATCGTGTTCAAGGCTTGGAGTCTCTATTGGAGTTGGATGGCTGCTGAGACTCCAAGGGTTTTTAGAGCTGTTGGTCAGCAGTAGGGCTAGATTAGGATTGTTGATTTTGATATAAGGGCTTATGTGAATAAGCCATAAGCCCCACTTAGCTTATTATTGCTTTCTTGTTCATGCTAGAAAGCCAAGGTACACCTTAATTGTTTTGCATTTGATCTTATTCTGTTTTCTTTATAAGCTGTGGGGTATTTGTTTCATAAAAGAGTAGATAAGCTGTTTGGATTTGCTAAATAGTTTGATAAGTAGATTTTATTAGGTAGTAAAATCTGTCAAGTGCTTTAAATTTGCCTTGCTTATTTAGTTTAAGAGTTGGAATTCTAAGTTGCTAAGTTTTAAGATGATTAAGTTATACGCTTATTTCAAATAAGTGAAATGTTTAGTTTTATTAAAATAGTTTCTTATAAAAAAGTTAGTGAAAATAAGATGTTTCTGATATAATTAAGGATGCTAGTTGTTGGATTTTTCTCAATGCAGGGGGAAACATGTTTGTTAAATTTGAAAGTTTCTGTTAGTAAAAAGTTACTCAGTTAGTCCTTGTTAGTTACGCAGTTAGTCCTTAGTTAATTGCATAATTAGTCCTTCGTTAGTTTAATAGTTTAGTCTAGTTAGTCCCAAGTTAAGGGACTGAGTCTGTCAATTAATCAAACTTTGTGTGTTTTATAAAACTTTAAATGTTTGGCCGCCTACCCTCAGTTTTGATTTGTGTCACTTTCGGCCCATGTGTTTGTTTGGTTTGAGTTTAAGTTTTATAAAAATAGTTTTTATAAATAATAAATTAGGTTTTTAGTTTAATTAGTTAAATTAGTTTTTAATAAATAGTTTAAAATTAGGGCTTTTAATAAAATTAATTTTCTGCATTATTTCTTTTTATAAAAAATATTTTTATATAATTTTTAGTTTAAGTTTTATATTTTTAAAAAAAATTAATTTTCAAAGTTAGATTTAATCATTTAATTTTCAATCCTTTAGTTTTTTTTAACCTTTTAAATAGAAAAATTAGTGATAAAAAAATGTTTTTCTCATCTTTTTAAGTAATTTAGGATTAAGTTAGCTTAAAAAGTATTTTATTATTTTTATCATTAATTTTATGTTTAGGATTTAATTTAGATTAATTTGGGTTTAATTATATAAATCAATAAGCCTTTAAAAAATATTTTTATTTTTCCGAAAATTTTCTTTGCATTAATTTAGAATTCGGGAATTATGTTTTTAATTTTATGGATTTAAATTGCATTTGTTTTCTAATTGTCGCATTTTATTTACTTTCGTAATTAGTTTAATTTGTTAATTTAGTTTGTTTAATTGTGTCTTTAATTTTAGTAGTCATAATTAAACAAAAAATATCTCTTTCTTATTCAAATCTGGATCCAAACTTTAAACGAGGTTTCCATTGCACTAGTCATTGGGAAAACGAACCTGGGGCGGAATCATATTTACCCGGTTTGAATATACGTATTTTATATTTATTATTTATATGTATTTTGCGAGTGATTATCAAGGGTAACTTGGTAACTTTCTTAATTACTCTCGGGATTATATTATTTTATATTATATTTTACGTGTGTATAAACTGCTCAATCAGTTTTTGGCGCCGCTGCCGGGGACTTGTGTAAGCGATTCCTTCGGTTTTGTGTTTTTTCGATTTGGTTTGAAGATCCTTTCGTCCTCGAAAGTTAAATTTTTGTCATAAATCCAAAAATCCAAAAAAAAAATAAAAATATAAAAAGTAAAAAAAAATATTTTTCTTTTCTTTTTAGTATAAGTAAAAAAAAAATAAATAAATAAAAAATATTAAAAAAATTGTTCTTAATTCAGAAAATAAAATCACCAAGTTTGGTTAACGAACACCAACAAATAATATCTTCATTGAGATACTTATTCATTTCAATTTCCGGTGAACTTGCCAATTGTTCCCAATTTCGTAATCAAGATTTAACATTGCCTTTTGTGTCTCTTACCAAAGTTGACGGTCACCTTGAAAAGCAATGTTTTCAAGATGCTACCGTGATAGTAGTTGATAATTTGGTTTAAGTCTTTTGGGAACCGTTTTTTTTAAAATTTCTTTGCTAAAAAAAAAAAAAAAAAAAAAAAAAAAAAAAATAGGTGTAAAGTTTGCTTTTTAATTGTTTTGTTTTTCCTTTTATGCGCACTAGTTCGCAATCTCGTAGGACGTCGTCAACAACACAACTTTTCCGGTTGTTGAAAAATTTTGAATTAGAAGATCCAATTGTTGACAAAACGTTGTTCCAATGGCGACAACTCGAAACGAGGTCAATGTTACGAGCACCATCGGGGGTATTGAGGATGGATAGTTTGTCCACCGATCAATGCCAACATATTGAGTTAAGCAACCTTTATTCAATCTTGAGCAAAGTAACAAATTTTACGGGTAGACAAGATCCCCACAATAACTTCGATGTTTTAATAAGGTCACTTCAAAGTTTTTGACATCAGTAGGTTTCCGAACACTTCGATTAAGCTTTTGCTTTTCCCTTTTTCTCTAGACGATGAAGCCCGAGATTGGTTAGATAAGGAACCTCCAAGATCAATTATCACATGGGACGACCTTGTTTCAAAATTTCATGAAACCTAATACTTCCCTACCTTCGAAAAACCATTACTATCGGAATGAGATTCATTTACTTTTTATCAAAAGCCTAACGAAGCCTTTAATGAAGCATTGGGAACGTTTTAAAGGTACTCCTTGTCAAGTCCTCACCAGGGCTTTTCAGAACTCCACCAACTCGATACTTTTTAAAATTCTGTGAATTCAAACGATCAAGGATGCCTTGATTCTGCAGGTAGGTGGAAATTTCTTGGACCAAAATGCCTCAAGAAGGTTTAAGCAATTGTGGAAGCAAGTCAAAAGTTCGTACTCAAGGAACGTGTGCTAGTGTATTCAAGAGTGAGTACGGTTTGCCTCTTTCTAATTCTTCATCTTCATAATACTTCTTTCGATATGCAAACCAAAATAGCGCTTCTCTCGAGGTTAAGATGACTTCAGATGAAACCATGATGATGAGTCAATGAAAGCTTTAGTTGTTATACTCTGCACCGTCAAAAATCAAAGCGGTTGAGGAAGTATGTGTCACTTGTGGATCAAATCACAATTTTAACCATTGTCCGTTAACTCGAGGTGGAAACGATTTTCCCGTTCTTCATGACAACATCCAACAATTTCAACAAACCGCAGCCGTTAGCAATTTTCTCCAGAGAAACCAACCTTCCAATTTGGCAAGCCAAATGAAACCACCGGGTTTCAATCAACCGAATGTCCAAAATAACCAAATCCGTTATCAAGGGAACAATTTCAATTCAAATCAAAACCGTGGAAACAATTTTAACCATCAAAACCATCAAGGTCAAGTTTTTCAACTACCAACCAATCAACCACCGGTTTATCAAGTTCCACCATTTCAGGCTCCTACGCCCCAAATCCAAGGTGTTTCGAAAACGGATTTTGAAAATTACGTCAAGGCAAACGATGCGGTGTTGAAAAATGTTCAAAATCAAGGTCAAAATTTGCAAAATCAAATGGCTAATGTCACGAGTTTGTTGACAAGTCTTTGTGATAATTTCAAAAATCCAGCCTCTACTTCAAATCCAGGAACTCTTCCAAGTCAAACCGTGACTAACCTTCGTCAGCAAATTAATGCTATCACAACAAGGAGCGGTAAGACTTTGGAAGAACTTTCGATTCCTCTTGTTCCTACACCCGTTACTTTAATTCCCCAAAAAGAACCCGAACAAAACCCGGAAACGTCAACGGAAAAAGTGCAAAATCCAAATTTGGAAAATACCGCACAAGTCCCATCTCCGAGGGAAGAAGATTCAATTTTTGATGGTGAATGGTCCACTCCAACGGGATTTTAGTTTGCCCGAGAAAATCTTCAATCTTGAATTAAAGAGGAGGACTCGATCACCGACTTGAAAAACTGCGATTTTTGATCCTTGGAGTCATGGATTCTTCTTTTTTTTTTTCCTTATAGATAATGAGTTTTCTCATAGGCATGACACGAAGTTCATTAAGTACATTGAGTTGACCTTTCCTGTGATCATCCGCAGTAGAAAGATCAAGTTTGCATGTTTCAAGGCCCAATAGGCCTTTGTTCCCTAGCTCGATCGGAAGATGGCATGCCTTTCCATACACAATCTAGAAGGAGTCAACACCCGATGGGCGTTTAGTAAGACTGTGCGAAGCCCATAGTGCATCATCTAGTTTGTCCGACCCATGAAGCACGGTTTTTCACCTATGGACCGTTACAAGGATACGTTCAAACCACGATTTGTCACCTCGAACTTGTGCCCACTTGTTGTGGATGAATACGCGTGGAGAGCCGGTGAGTGACTCCATCTTATCTGCATGCCTTTGCAAATTGGTCATTGCAGAAATGAGTTCCGCGATCACTTATGATAGATCGTGAGGGACACCAAATCTGGTGACAGAATTTAGGAATTGCAACGATCTCCTGGCATCATTGGTGGGGAGCGGCTTTCTCGCTTCAACCCATTTGATGACAAGTATGTCAACGGCCACGAGAAAATATTTGTTACCTGTGAAGACGGGAACGGGCCCATAAAGGTCGAAATCCCAAACGACAAAGATATCACAAACTTGATGGGTTATGAGCATCTCATCCGTTGGTGAAGGTTTTTCCAATTGTCTTGGCACGAGTCACAGTTTCTGACAAACTCGTGGGCATCCTTTAAATGGTGGGCCAACAGAACCGAATCAAAGATCTTTTTTGCGGTTAGGTTTGCACCATGATGTCCCCCGGTGGGTCCAATTGTGGCAAGCCTCGAGAATGTCGAGAGCTTCCTCCCGCACACATCGCATGATCACTTGATCCGCCAAATTTATAAACAAAAGGTGTCATCCAAAATATAAAGTTTCACGTCCTTGAAGAACTTATTTTTTTCTGTTGGGGTTGACATGCCTTCACACCGAGTTTACCCGCGGTGGGAATTTTAGCAAAGTCGGCAAACCACGGGGGACTCGAATCACACGAAAAGTCACTACCATACTTAAGTCTCGAGAGGAAATGTTCATTAATTTTCTTTTAGTGGTCGAGAACGTTTTCATACAGATTTTCTAATCGGACAGATGTAAGGCTGCGAGGTTCTCGGCTCCTTTTGTGTCAAGAACTTTAAAGTCAAATTCTTGGAGGAGGAGAACCCATCGGAGCAATCTCGCTTTAGCATCCTTTTTGGCAAAGAGATACTTGAGAGCGGAATGGTCCGTATGCACTATGCTTTTGTTCATGATAAGATAAGACCGGAATTTTTCGAATGCATACACCACGCTAACTTTCCTTCTCCGTCTGGTGTAATTAGATTCACCTCGTCATCGTCTTGGCTAGCCAAAAGGATAGCCGAAAGTGTTTTTCATGACGTTGCCACAACACTGCCCCTATGGCGTAACGACGGTTGCATCGCTACATAAGTTCGAAATGGTAGATCCCAGTTTGGGGCAATCAAGATCGGAGCTTCCGTAAGTTTATTCTTTAACGTTTGGAAAGCTTGGATGCATTCATTAGAGAAGATGAATGGAGTATTCTTCTCGAGAAGATGAGTCATTGGTCGGGATATTTTGGAAAAATCCTTTATGAATCTTCGGTAAAAACCGGCATGACCAAGAAAACTCCTAACTCCTTTGACAGTGGTGGGATGAGGTAATTTGGCAATGACATCTATTTTGGCTTTGTCAACCTCAATCCCATTTTTAGAAATTTTATGGCCGATGACAATCCCTCTTTGACATAAATGGCTCTTCTCCAATTAAGACACAAAATGGTGTCTTCACCTCTTTGCACCATTTTCTCTCCAGACGTTATATTGCAATTTCGAAGGACTTACCCAAAGACCTGAGATAGACATCCATAAGAACACATCGTCCTTTTGCAACCTATGTCGTGAAAGAGGCCAACAAACACCCTTATTTGGAATGTGGCCCGTGCATTGCAAAAGCCTCAAAGATCATGCGACAGAAAGGCAAACGTTCCGAAGGACAAGTAAATGATGGACCCTTTTTCTTGATCACGAGGGTCAATGAATTTGGAAATACCCTAGAAACCATCAAGGAAACAATATTAACCTATTCCCGCTAATCACTCGAGCATATTGATCCATAACCGTATTGGAAAGTGGTCCTTTACTAGTGCTTCATTTAACCTGCGTTATGTCAATGCATACCCGCCACCCGTAACCAATCGAGTTGGGGATCCACTCATTTTCTTCATTTTGAACAACGGTAATCCACCCTTTTTGGGCCACACAAAGTATCGGGGCTGACCCATGGACAATCGGAGATTGGTTAAATCAATCTGCGTCAAGAATTTATCAACTTCATCTTGATGACATCGTGGATATTTGGATTAACCCCATCTCTGATGCTGAACAGCAGGTTTAATAAACCTCTTCCATTAGAATTTTGTGGGTATAAAATCCGGGGTTAATACCCTGAATGTCGTATAATTTCAAGCAATGGGCTCTCTCGAGGACTTGTGAGAACGTTGATCCAGATCGGCTTCTCCCCAACTTTAATACTTTAGAAATGATGACTGGTAACTTGTTGTCAACTTCCAAGAAAAGCGAATTCAAGATGGGGAGGCAAGTCTTTTGAGTTCAACCTCTGGCGTTTTCATTAATGCGAAGATTTAACAGTTTTTGGCTTCAAAAGTTTGATTTCTTCCTTGGGTTTCTGTGAAGCAATCTCCTTATTTGGAATAGGGAGTCGGTGGTTCATTGTTCAAGAATGACATCTAGGATGAAGAAATGTCCCCGTCGGGGATCATACTAAGTCGGAACAACTTCCGGTGAAGTTTGTATCATCATCCTAAGCAAGAGAAGCATTTGCATCACGAACAGTAGAAAGACACTTTCTCAAATGGAGTTAAGTCGGAGATGATTAGCACAATAGATCAAAAGCACGGAGAAGTGATTTCTGTGCTACCGAATCAGAAAAACCAAAGACCTCTTTGCGAGAATTCTTCACTAGCCATATCAATGACGTCACCCCGGTTTGCCGTCAATAGTTGAAATTTGCCGTGAACCTCGAAGTTTTATCTAGGTTAAAAGTTATGGCCTCTTTGCCTACACGAAAGGTTAATTTCACCCCTCGTACACATCGATTAATGCAAGCCTAGTTTTCAGAAAACACCTCCCGAGAATTAGAGTGTACTCGGGGTCATGGCTCAAATCAACAACCACAAAATCGGACTGAAATTGGTAACTTACCCACCAACACACGAACGTCTTAGTCGATACCGTATTGGTGAGTGATTGAACGGACCCGCTAGCTCTAGCTCATGCAATGTTGGGGTAAGCTCGGAAAGAGAGAGATCCCTTCCACACGGAATACGCATAAGAATTGATGCTTGCACCGAGATCGCCAAGGCATTGCATGTGTTAATGCCAGAAAATTCCACAGGTGATTAAGTAATCTGCCGGGTCTCCAGTTTTCTAGGCAACTTGTTAAGGATGACCGCCGAGCAAGTTTCGTTCAATTTTGCCATTTCACTCAATTTCTCTTTGTTTCCGATTAGGGTTTTTAAAGTTGAGGCGAATTTAGGCATAAGAGTCAAAGCATCCAAAAAGCTAATTTCGAAATTCATATCTTTGAAGATTTCCATAGAAATTCTCAATTGTTCGATAGCTTTTCCTTGCGCTTTCCATCAATTTCTTCTTGATGAGGAAATGGTAATTGATGCTTAAGAATTTTGAGAGTCCACAGGAGTATCTTTGCTCAGGATTTGGAGTTACCGAGACAGAAATTTGAACAACAGGAGGTTGGACGTCTTCGGTGCTTCCGTTATTAGCCGGAGACATCGTGTCCTTTGTCACCTCGGTGTCATGATTAACTGTTTTTGGTCCTTGGATGGTGACACCACTTCGGGTAGTGATACCTTTTAAATCTTCCTTTGGGTTGGTAACAGTGTTACCAGGAAGAGTTCCAGAACCGGAAGTAGAAGCTGTATTAGCAGTAACAAATTTTGAAAGCATGTCAGTCAAATTTGCCATTTGGGATTGCAGGTTTTGACCTTGGTTTTGCATGTTTCTCAACACTGCATCATTGGCTGTGACATATCTTTCAAAATCTGTTTTTGACACACCGTGTGTCTGAGGAGCAGGTCCCTTGATGACTACCATTTGATGACTAGAATGTCGATAAATCCTACCTTGGTTTGAAATTTTTTCCTCTGTTTGAATTGAAAGTTATTCCTCGAATGAATTGTTTTGAACTATTTGCATGAGGATTCTGAATGGGAGATAACCATGGAGGTCGAATTTTGATTTGAGACCATCCGAGGTCGATAACCAGAATTAGCTTTGGTGAAATGGCCGCAGCGGCCTTGGGACACAAACTCTTTGATATTGTCATGGTAAATGTTGCTATTAGTGGCTGGACAGTTTTGATAAAAATGACCTCCCCCACAAGTTACACAACTTTGTTCAACCGCTTTTACGGGGGCGGAAGCTGGGGTTTGGTTCTTTCTGTCGAGAATCAATGCCCGAACCATGTCTTTTGAGTTCACAACATCATATGAGAATGCTGGGGTGGAAGACTTTGTAACTCATTTTAGCTACAACATTTTTTGTTCTGATTGATCGTACCTTAGTCTTGCTCTCATATGATTGTTAAACAATCCATCGAGCAATTATGTCCTAAGACGTTTACCACCAGCAGCAAGTTCAATAATCATGGATCAATTGAGTTTAGGGCAATATAGAATGTATCGAGTTGGGGGATGCAAATCAGAAAACCCATGAAGAGGCATCCCTTAAAAGATCATAGAAACGATCTCAAGCCTCATAAAACGACTCCATCAAATTTTTGCTGAAATCTTGTGTATTTCATTCAGAGATTTTGTCGTTTTAGAGGGAGGAAGAATTTGTTAATAAATTTCGTCAGGAGGTTTGTCATGTAAAAGCTCATATGATGTTTTGCCGTGATGAAGGCGTATGATGGAACTATTTTGGGTGTAACATGCAGAGCAAAGATTTTGCTGTTGAAGATTATGCAAATCTTGCGGGGAATTGAAATCAAGGCTGTAATCCGGCTCTGGATAGATAAACTGGCTTTGAGGTGTACAGCAGTGACAATATTGAGTATCGTTCCCGCAAAATTCACACAAGATTTGCTTAGAGTGTGTGGGGTGGTGAGAGAAACTTGGAGATTGATCAAAAGAGTACGGAGTTGAAAAATCGATTTGATTTCCATTTCCATAAGTACAACTAAGACAAACTCCATCAATGAGACGACAACCGCACTGTTGGCACGTGCACGAATAACAATAAGAGTTATCCGTCGGTTGTCCACACCCTACACATTCAAAACAGAGATAAGACTCCATCAGAATTAAACAAATAAGAGGGACAAGAAAAGAATTAAACGGTTAAGAGGAAAAAGAAGATTATTTTTTTTGTTTTTCGGATTTATTAACAACATAATTCACAATTGGACAAAATCAGATAAGAGAACTTAAAACCTGATAATCAGCAAGCTTCACGGTAGCTCTTCGAAAGAAAAACTCACAAAGGAGCGGAGGAGAGGGATAGCGTGAAGCTTATTTCTCCTTTCGGGTCGTAGTTCGTTGGAACAACCCTCCTTATACCCCTCTTATAGTTTGTTTAACTTTCAAAGGTGAGCCGTACCTCGCAAGAGACACAAAAGGCAAGTTTTAAATCTCGTAAGAGACACAAATGGCAAGTTTTAAATCTTTTGTTCGAGTTGGGAAATTGGTATTGTTCCACACGTTAGGAACAATTGATAAATTTGGAGTTTATTTTTTTTTTTTTTTTTTATGGACAATGTTTTTATATTTTTGGTTTTTTCTTTTGTTTTTATATTGTAATTATACTAGAAAAATGAAAAATATTTTTGTACTTTTTATATTTTTTTATAAAATATTCACAGATTCAAACACAAGTTGTCAATACGTAGCGATATTCTTTTTCAACCTCCCCGGCAACGGCGCCAAAAATTGATCCGCAAAAACTAATCCTTTAAATATATATATATAAATATAAATAAACACAAGGATCAAGATTCGCGAGATCAATGAATCCGGAAGCAGTATAGAGAAACTCCGGGTCGTTATGTCCCAACGAGGCTAAAATGGAAGATCGAGAGACGATTGAAGATTGGCGTTTGAATGTAACAAGAAATGATTGGGAATTAAAACTGAAAGTAAATGCACATAAAATTTAAACAAAGAACATAAGCTGGAAATTGAATCAAAGCTAGCAAAGGCAAAACACTAAAAACTTTTACACTAAGGCACAAATAAGCTCTAACAAGCTTGAGACAGACAAATAAGCTAATCTAAATCTAAATAAACAAATTAAGCATGCAATTAAGCTAAATTAAACAAGATAAACACAACAGTACTAACAACAGTACTAGCAGTATTAACTACCAGTACTAACTTGGAGTTAGTACTGCTAGCTTTGAGTTAGTACTGTTAGCCTAAGTTAGTACTGCTAGGCTAATAAAACACCAAGAGACAATAAATGAGCAAACAAGCTAAAACAGAAGCTCTCCTAACCTTAATAAGCACTTAGTAATAGAAATAAGCAACTAGAATGAACCAAAATGACAAATAAGCTAGAAAACTAAAACTGATAAACTCTTAAAGTTATTTTAAAGAAGGCAAATAAGTTCTACTTAAGACAGTACTAAAATAGGCTTAATCTACTCTAAAAAGCTAAACCAATCTTAAATAAGTATAAATAATAAGCTGATATGTTAAAATGAACTACCAGTACTAACAGTTAAGACTAACAGTACTAACTTGGAGTTAGTACTGGTAGTGTTAAGTTAGTACTGTTCCTAAAATGAACTAGCAGTACTAACTTGGAGTTAGTACTGCTTGTTCAAAACAGCCTTTAACATTTCCAAAAATCATTTTTATTTCAAACTAATTAAAAACAGATTATCAAATAACAAAGTAAAACACTTATAAGCAATTTTCAATCCATAATAAGCACTTAAATAAGCATGAATTAGTCTAGCAGTATAAACTTAAAACCAACAGTTGTATTAAATAAACTAGCAATTCTGCAATAGATAAGTAAAGTAAGAAATAGAGAGACTTACTACACCCTTGCTCAAAACAGGGTCAAACAATGAATCTACAAGCTCTAGCTTGCATAGAACAAGCTAGTGAGAGTCCATAAGCCCATCCAGAACTGGCTTATCATCCAATAAGTAAGCTGTGGTATATTTGAGAGTGATATTTGTTATTTTCTCTTTACTACTTAACTTTTTAGTTTTACTTAATGAAAACAGCTTATAAGTAAGCTGTGGTGAGAGCTTTTTGAACACAAAACAACAAGATTAAGAAACTTAACACTTGTATTGTAAATTGACTTAAAAACTTCAAACTTGCATTAAAACTTAGAAATGTTACAAAGCTGAAAGCAAAAGCTTTAAATGATTAAAAATAAGCTTAAGTTAAATTAAAAACTAAAAACTAACTAGATAGATTATGATGATTTACAAGAAGCTCTATATATATAGCCGAAGTATTGGACTTCCACTCTTTGCTTCTTTGGAGAGATAAAACCAAGTGTGCTAGTTGTGTGAGGAGAGACTAAAGCAAATCCCAGCCTTTGAATCTTTGAGCTTCTTTGAAACATTCTCACCATCGAAGTGCTTTGGGAATGGAGAGGGATTGCCAACATGGACTTTATAAAGCTGGGATGGGTAGTAGTAGGGTGTTGAGTGATTTTGCAGAGAAGTATGGGAGCAAAAACCGGGTGCTGGCTGGTTTTGGTATTGGCGGGAAGAGTGGGAAAGAAAAGGTATACAAGTTGGCTGTGACAGAGAGAGGTTGAAGATGAATTAAGGGAATGTTTGGTTTGTGTACAAGAAAGGCCCCTCCACATCTTTCCTCTTGTCATTCTCTTTTTCCCATTTTCTTTCTTTCATAAATGAAGTTTCCCAATTGGCCTAATCAGCCCCTGAGGTTTATATGATAATATAACTTAGGGGTTTGGCATTTTTGACCCCTCAAGTTATATTTTTCTTTGCTTTTTCTTCTCGGAGTAGACTTTACTTTGATTTGGCTTCGCACACTTTTCCATTTCATGTCCTATTTTGTCGCTTTTTGATTGGTTTTCCGTCCTTTTGTGAGATATCCGTTCCTGCACAACATTAGAATGGAATAATGGTATGTGTATATTTGACACATACAAATTGCCACCATACTAAGGTAGTGCACGTGTCCTCACGCTATGTTATGAAGTAAACACTCAGAACCCAAGAATCTTGAATCCCCTCATATATTAACTTGAAAAGTTGCATAGTGTTTCGTCAAGGAGAACTAAAGATGTAATAGCTTCAACAAGGTCCCGGTTTTTACATTTTTGGTTTTGTATAACTAATATCCCGATTTTTTGGGATTTTTCTTTTTTTTTCTTACGACCTGTGTGACTTCCTTTTATTTATCAACATTTGGATCATAGATTGAGAAGCGTCAATAGATATAATTCTACGGAAGTCTGTCGGATAAATTATCGTCCCCGATTTTTCACTAGCTCAAACCAAGCAATTAAACAGATCATTTGTCTTATAAGTCTATATGTTAAGCACTCATACTTATGACTTGTGATCTTTTAAACTCACCAAACATGATATATGTTGTAAAGGTGTGCGACTCATTTCACTAAACCATAGGTCATATTTATTTCCATAGGCGTAATTCTAGGATGAATCACGACTTCAAAAGCAACAATAATTAGGACTGGTAACTTGATTTTAAGAACAAAAATTTACTGTAGTACTTTTTGCAACATTTTTTTTTCATTATAATCATAAGTCTTTACAAGCTAGGATGCGTTGCTTAGTTTGAAACATACCTAGGCCTCGCTCCCTAGTAGGATATCACAACCATCGACCGGTGGTCTTAGTTCGAAAAACCCACCCGTTCTAGCGTAGTGGGAATTCTCATCAATACCTTCTTTCCTAATATGGCTAAGATAGGCGTCTTAGTTTGAACCTCCTCACCTAGTCCGCGCTTCTGGTGAGATCATCACTACACACCAACAAAATCCTAGTAGTATAGACGTCTTATGTTTGAACCCCATCCTTGTGGTTTTGCGGAGTGGGATATCACGACACATTTTTACTTGCTCTTATATCTCCGAATGTATGCGTTCATTGGCTAATCTCAATATTCATGCATTTTTTCATCATATTTCACTTCATGCTTTTTGGCATTTTTAACTTATAATGACTTAGAACTGAAATTACTCTCGCTTTAAAGATCAAGTTACAAAATTTGAAGTTTTTTCTAAAAACATTGATTGACTTTAGTTGATTGTAAATGAGCACGTGATGATTAGGTGGATTATAAGCTTGTGGGGAGAAAAAGCCACAAGTTACTATAAAGCTTTTGAAGAACTTGCTCTAGCACAATAAACTTGTATTTGTAACTCTAAATCACTTCTTGCTCTTCACCTCAGTGAAGTTTCTCTTCAGTTAAGGATACTAGCTAGGGCTCAACAAGTTCGAGCGAGTCAAAAAGTATTCTTATACTCTAACCATTAGGTAAGTCGAACTGTGACAAAACACTTCATTTTATTTTGATGTATTTTTAATTAATTTTTTTTTCATTTTTGGTATTTTTGAACTAAAATTTGGATGGTAAAAATCGGAATAGTGACAACTAACGGCTGCAGCAAAATCAAACGAAGATACCCCCGATACTAGAATTAAAACATCGTCCTTGCTGGTTCGAAAGGGGTACCTAGTAAATCTAAGCGTTTATTGAAGTGTGCCAAAGATAAAAACGTTTGTTGATTATTTGTAACGGATACTGGGATTCCCAAAATGAAGCTGAGGATGTGAAACTCTTGATAAAAATACAAGCACGAGAGTTCTTCACAATCCGGGCAATCCTGGACAATTAACAACACAAACACGAAACACGTGTAATGGAAAAGGCAAGCCTCCTCACAACAAGAAAACACTTATTCATTTTTACACAATACTACGATAAGCATGGGGTGCCTCCCACGAAGCGCTTGTTTAAGGTCGCTATGCTTGACCCGTCACTGAATTGATTGAGACATTTGGGAATGTTTGGGTCCGGAACTACCAATTGTGTACGGTCCCTCCAAAGTAGTGTTTAATCGATGACCATTCACTTTGAAGTTTGGCCCAGAGTTTTGAGATAACTCGATGGTGTCGTACGGGAAAACTTGTGTGATAGTGATTGGGTCTGACCAGAGGGTTTTATGCTTCCTGAGAAATCTCGTTAATCTAGAGTTGATGTGAGGACTCGTTCATCAACGTTGCAAGCGGTTTTTAATCTTAGCTTCAGTGACCTCTCTTGGTTTTCTCTTAATAGATTAAAGAGTTTTCGTAGCTTTATCAGAAGGTCATTTAGTTCATTCAGTTGATATCTTTCTCTGTGATCACCCGCTGTTTTGACATCAAATTTGTATGCTGAGGGCCCTGTAGGCTTTGTGCTCTAATTCGATCGGTAGATGACATTCGCTACATTTCCTTTCACTAGCTTATTACAGAGTGCACCCGATGGGTGCCTTTGATAAGATGTGCGGAAGGCCCATAGAGCATTCATCTAGTTTGTCCGACCAGGAGCTCTGTTATTTCTCCCATCGGTCACTCTCAGAATACGCTTTAAACCACGATTTGACCACCTCAACTTGCCTCCACTTGTCTGTGGGTGTTATGCGGTGGAGATACGTGAGTGACTCCATTACTTAAGCATGTCCTTTGTAAAACAGGTCTTACAAAAGTGTGTTCCCGCGCTCACATTTGATAGCTCGGGGGCACCAAATCGAGAAAATGAGTTTTTAATAATTTGCAAAAACTCGGGCATCTTGGTGGGGAGCGCTTTTGCTTCAACCCATTTTTGACCAAGTAGTCAACAGCGACGAGTATGTACTTGTTCCCTCTTGAAAACTGGGAAACAGGCCCCATAAATCAATGCCCCAGATGTCCAAAGATTTTCGCAATCTTCGATGGAGTTTTGTGGCATCTCATCACGTTGCGTAATTTTTCCTTGACGTTGACAAAGGTCATCCAACCGGGTGACAAAGTCATGGGCATCCTTGTAGATGGTGGGCCTATATAATCTGAATCGAAGACACTTTCTCTACTGCTGTAATTGGCACCATATGTGTCCCCCAGTAGGTCCACTGTGGCAAGCTATGAGAATGTCTAAGCTTCATTGCCAGAATACAACGTCTTATCACCTGATCAGCACTAGATCTTATAACAGGAAGGATCATCCCAGAACATAATGTGTGACATCCTTGATGAACTTTAGTTTTTTGTTGGGATGTCATTCCCTTGATAACGAATTTCCCGCTTGGTAGTTTGCAAAATCTGCTCAAACCATGGGGTACTTTAGATTTTGAGAGCAACGAACCTGGTTTTCGATAGGAATTGCTTCATTGATTTCTTTGTTCTCGTATTTATCTTGAGAAGGGTTTTCAAGTATGACAGATGATCTGGCGGCGAGTTCTCAGGCTCCCGTTTTGTCTCGAATTTCAATATCGAATCTTTTTAGAGCAATGAGGATCCACACCATGAGCCCCCCCCCCCCCCCCCCCCCCCCCCCCCCCCCCCCAAACTTCATTGACTTAGCATCTTCTTGTGAAGAGATACTTGATGGCATGAAGGGTCATATTACACTATGCTTTGGACTAAAAGATATGATCCGGAATTTCTCAAAGGTCATATATACTGGCCCAAGTAATTTCCTTTCGGGTAGTAGTGTAGTGAAGTTTGAGCTCGTTCATAGTCTTAGCTTACGCATAGTGTATTGGTTGAAATGCTGTTTTTCTTGCCCGAGGACTGCCGCTAATTGCGAAGTCGCTAGCATCGCTCTTATAGTTCAAAGGGCTAGTCCACAGTTGGGAGCAATTATGATCGGCTAAGCCTTCAGTCAATTTTCTTTTGAGTGTATTAAAGGAATCGTTACACTCTTAGAGAGAATAATGGAGTCTCTTTTTCAAGTAATGAGTCTAGGACGGGCAATTTTTGAGAGTCCTGAATGAATCGTCGTAATAAACTCGGACGTGCAAGATAACTGGACACCTTTGACACTATAGTCCGGATGTGATTTAGCTATTATTCGACTTTAGCATTATAACCTCAAGTCCGCTTTAGTAATTTTGTGTCGAGAACATTGCACTTCCTTCACCATTAAAATGGCTTATTCTCCCAGTTCAAAGACTAAGTGGTGTCTTCACTCCGCTTCGACTCTTTTTTCCAAATGGGATAGGCACTGTTGAGAAGAGTTCCCGAAGACCGAAAAGTCATCCATAAATCTTCCATCGTTTTTTCAATCATATCGTGAAGATTGCCATCCTACATCTTTGGCGTACACGGAGCTGTTGCAATAGCCAAAAGGCATGCGACGATTAGGCGAAAGTTCTTATGGGCATGATATGGTTGTCATTTTCTTGATCGTTAGGTCAATTGGGACCGAAAATAACCTGAGAAGCATCGAGGAAAACAGTAGTATTCGGTTTCCCGCTAGTCTTTCGAGCATTCGCGTAACCATGAAGCGGCCTAATGGGAAGTGGTCCTTCGGTTGGCTTATTGAAGCTTTCTGTTGTCACATACATACTCGCAATCCCGTGACCAATCGAGTAGGGACTTAGTTCATTCTCATTCATTTGTGATGACGGTTATGGCCTCCTTTCCTTAGGTAACAGTGTACTGGCTTACCCTAGGGCTGTCGAGATGGGGTAAATCAATCCTAGCGTCAAGGAGTTTTTCAACCGCGGTCTTGTGATCGTCGTAAACTTTTGGGTTTACCCTTCTCTGACTTTGCACAGGATGGTTAGTAGTCCTTTCCATTAGAATTTGTGAGTACAATAATTCTAGGTGAAACACCCTTTATATCGACGAGAGTTTCCAAGCGATGCTCGCTTGTGGGATTGGATCCTTGAGTAAGAGCTGCGGACTTTTCCTCATCACTTTTAAGTTCTTTCGCTAATTATGCCAGGGAACATTGTCGTCACCTTCGAAAAACATGCGTTTTCGAGATGGGGGGTGGAAGTTCCTTGAGTTCATACTCGAGAGGTTCATCAACGGAAGATTTAACCGGTTTTAGCTTTCACGAGTTTGGAGGTCTTTCCTATCTCCAGGAAGATAGTGTGCTTGTTTTGGAGTGGGGAGTGGTGGTTCACTGTCATAAATTGCCTCTAAGCAGGATAGTCCACCTCAGGATCCTGTTATGGTGGTATCACTTCAGATGAAGTTGGATCATACTTCTAGAGCAAGAAATGAATCTGCTTCTTTCAAATATAAAGAAATCATTGTCCCGAAAGGGAGTGAGATTTGGAGAAGCAGTAGAAACAATAGGCTCAAAATATGGAGTGGGATTGCCACTCGCGATCACGTTTGAAATTTCCTAGGATCTGGAGAATAACTCAATCACAGCGCAGATCAATGACGTCGATTTTGTTACGTCATTGGTTGTTTCAGTCTGTGTATCTGAAGTTTGTATAGATTGAAGGTTGTTGGCCGCCTTGACCAACACGAAGGGTTATCTCACCTTCATAAACATCTATCCAATGCATGACTGGTTTTCAAGAAACTCGCCCCGAGTATTAAAGGTACTCCGGGGGTCTGGTTCAAAATCAACAACCACCGAAGTCAGTGGAAATTGAATTTTTCCCACATTTACAAAGTCATCTTCTAGCTGATACCGTTCGGTTTAGTGATCGAACGTAAGCTAGTTCTAGTGTCATGCTGGTCGGGGGTCAATTCAAGGATAGGGGGAGATAGATTGGTCCATACAGAATATGGCATGAGATTAATGCTCGCACAAGATCGGCCAATGCGTTGCATGTAGTATTCCCTCCGTAAATTCTCATGGAATCTGAAATCGGCTCAGGTCTCCATGTTTCTTGGAAATTGTTGGAGGGGATGACCGCCTGAACCAGTCTCATGCTTTGGAGTCTTGCCATAATTAGCTCAATTTTTCATTGGTTGCCAATTAAGGTTTTTAAAGTTGAAGCAAATTTAGGCATGCGCATCAAGCATCGTTAAAGCTATCTCAAAACCAAACCTTCTATAGATTCATAGAATTTCTCGATTTGGTCGTTAGCTTTTTCCTTGCGCCTTTCATCATTTCTTCTTGATGGAAATGGAATTGATGCTTTAGGAATAGGAGTAACAACAGGAGCAACATTGGGCTCAGGATTTGGATTACGAGACTGAATTTGAATAACAGGAGGTTGGACGTCTTCGGTGCTTCCGTTATTAGCAGGAGGCATCGTGTCCTTTGTCACCTCGGCGTCATGATTAACTGCTTTCGGTCCTTGGATGGTAACACCACTTCGGGTAGTGATACCTTTTAAATCTTCCTTTGGGTTGGTAACATGTTACCTGGAAGTGTTCCAGAACGGCAGTAGAAAACAAAAAATAAAATCAAAAAAATAAAAACAAAAAAAAAAAAAAGCTGTTTATTAGTGTACAAATTTTGAAGCATGTCAGTCAAATTTGCATTTGGGATTGCTTGGTTTTGACCTTGGTTTTGCATGTTTCTCAACACTGCATCATTGGCTGTGACATATCTTTCAAAATCTGTTTTTGACACACCGTGTGTCTGAGGAGCAGGTCCTTGATGAGCTACTGGTTGATTGACCGGAGGTCGATAAATCTGACCTTGGTTGAAATTGTTTCCTCTGTTTTGATTGAAGTTATTTCCTCGATTGAAATTGTTTTGACTATTTGCATGAGGGACTCTGATTGGGCAGGAAATCCAGGAGGTCTAATTTGATTTGAGACCATTGGATGTCGATATACCAGAATTAGCTTGGTTGAAATTGGCCGCAGCGGCCTGGGACACATACTCTTGGATATTGTCATGGTAAATGTTGCTATTAGTGGCTGCGACAGTTTTGTTAAGTATGATCCTCCCCCACAAGTTAACAACTTTGGTTCAACCGCTCTTTACGGGGCTGAGAAGCTGGGGTTTGGTTCTTTCTGTCGTGAAATTAATGCCCGAACATGTCTTTGAGTTCAGCAACATCAGATGTGACTGCTGGGGTGGAAGCAGAAAAAAAGAGTGACTCATTTTAGCTAAATTGCTTGTTTCTTGATTGACGTACCTTAGACTTGCTCTCGATGATTTTTAAACATTCTCGAGGCATTTTGTCTAAGAAGTTACCAGCAGCAGCAGAGTTCAATGAATCTTGATCAATTGAGTTTAGGGCATTATAGAATGTATCGAGTTGATGCAATTCTGAAAACCCATGATGAGGGCATCCCCTTAAAAGATCATTGAAACGATCCCAAGCCTCATAAAACGTCTCATCAAATTTTTGCTGAAATCTCGTGATTTCATTTATGAGATTTGTCGTTTTAGAGGGAGGGAAGAATTTGTTAATAAATTTCGTAACAAGATCATCCCATGTTTCAATCGACCGAGGGGGTTCTTTTTCCAGCCATATCCGGGCTGCCCCTTCGAGAGAAAACGGGAAAAGCATAAGTTTAACCGACGTATTTGGTACGTTCGCATCTTCATCTGTAGAAGTGATCTTGTTGAACATAACGACGTGAGCATGTTGGGTCTTCTTTATCATTATCCAAAAAAATGACTTGTTTTGGACAAGATTCAGGGATAAGACCCCAGCTTGATCTCAAAGTTATTCGCGGTGATTTCCGGAATAACGATCGCATCCTCGTACCCCTCGGTGGGTGCTTCGAGCAGTTGCGCCATAGTACGATTATCGGCCATCGTACTTATGGGAGGATTGTTATTTGGTTTCTCAAGGTTTGGTGGTTCAACAGAAGTTTGTTGGACTTGCTGTTGTCGACGTTTACGGGCTTGAGAACGAGTGCGCATGCACAAAATAGAAATATAAAAAGAAAATTTTTCACTATTTTTTTTTTAGTTTTTCAATGATTTATTTCACAATGTATTTTATTTCCGGATCTGATGAGATATAGACAACTCTAACCAAATAATCTTACTTACCTTCAACCGGTAGCTCTTAAAAAGATAATCGCACAGGTGAGGCCCCAAGAGTAGTAGGAATTAGTCGCGAAGCTTATTTCTCCTTTCGGTGTCGTAGTGCCTAGGAACTAACCCCTCCTTAATTACACACTTTTTAGCTTGTTTAACTTTTCAAGGTGAGTCGTAGTTGTAAGAGACCAAATGGCAAGTTTTAAATCTTTGTTCGAGTTGGGAACCAACAAGTTCACCGGAAGTTATTATGATAATACCTCAATTGAGAATATTATATTTTGGTATTTTTACCAATTTATGAATTTTATTTCTTTTTATGGAAAATATTTTTATATTTTTGGTTTTTCTTTTGTTTTTAGATGATAATTATACTAATAAAGAAAACTGAAAAATATTTTTGTACTTTTTATATTTTTGTAGAAGAAAAATATCCACAGATATAAATACAAATTTTCAAACGTAACGATATTCTTTTGAAGCCTCCCCGGAAACGGCGCCAAAATTTAACCCGCGCGAACTCACCCCTTAAATATGTAAACAAATACAAACATGTATAAATACACAACAAGGGACGAAATCACGCGAGAGCAAGAAAACCGGAAGCAGTATAGAGTGTTCCCGGGTCGTTATGTCCCAACGAGGCTAAAAATGGAAAATCGAAAGACGATTGATGATTGGTGTTTGAAAATGACAAGGAATGTGATTGGGAACTAAACTTAATGAGCAAATGCACGTAAAAATAAGCAAAGAAAATAAAAGCCAGACACAAATAGGCTCAAATAAGCTCAAGGTAAACTAAATAAGCTAAACTAACCCTAAATAAGCAAATACAAAAAGCAATTAAGCTAAATTAAACAAGATAAACACAACAGTACTACCAGTATTAACTAACGGTATTAACTTAAAGTTAGTACTGCTAGTTATAAGTTAGTACTGTTAGCCTAAGTTAGTACTGCTAGGCTAATAAAACACAAAGAAAAATAAATAAGCTAACAAGCGCAACAGAAGTTCCTAACCATATAAAGATCTCTTAGTATAGGAATAAAGAAACTTAGATTAAACCAAAATGACAAATATAAGCTAAAGATAACTACAAACTGCCTACACATAATGAAAATACTTTGAAAGGGAAAATAAACTTAAATACGCAAACAGTAAGGAAACATGGTTTATTTATACTTAAAAGCTACGAACTCTTAAATAAGCAGAAATAAGAAGCTAATAAGCTAAAATTATCCACCAGTACTAACAGTTTTTAACTTACAGTACTAACTTGGCGTTAGTACTGGTAGCTTTAATTTAGTACTGCTAGTTTTAAAATCCCAAAAAATTGAACTAGCAGTACTAACTTGGAGGTTAGTACTGCTTGTTCATAAAACAGCCATTAAATTTTCCAAATAATCATTTTTATTTCAATACTAATTATAAAACAGGTTAACAAAATACAAGTAAAATACTTAAAAGCAAATTTCAATCAGTAATAAGCACTTAAATAAGCTGAATTAGTCTAACAGTATTAACTCATAACTAACAGTTTTCTCAAATGAATTAACAGTACTAACTAAGAAAGTAATACAAACTATTTTTAAACTAACAACAAAGCAAAATAAGCACTAAAACAGTTCTGCAGAAAATAAGAACAATAAGAAAAAGAGAGACTTACAACACCCTTGCTCAAAACAGGGTCAAACAATGAATCTACAAGCTCTAGCTTGCATAAAACAAGCTAGTGAGAGTCCATAAGCCCATCCAGAACTGGCTTATCATCCATAACATAAGCTGTGGTATATTTGAGAGTGATGTTTGTGATTTTCTCTTAGCTACTTAACTTTTTATTTTTACTTTAATGAAAACAGCTTATAAGTAAGCTGTGGTGAGAGCTTTTTTTTTAACACAAAACAATATGATTAGGAAACTTAACACTGGTATTGTAAATTGACTTAAAAACTTCAAACTTGCATTAATCTTGAAAGTGTTACAAAGCTGAAACTAAAAAGCTGTAAATGACTTTGAAATTTAAACTAAGATTAAAAACTAATTTGATACTAAAAAAACCAAAAACTAGATGCTCAAAAGCTTACAAATTGCTTATTTATAGCCTATAGTCTGGGACTTGCCAGACTTGTGCTTCTTTGGAGAGATAACAAACTAAAGTTGCTTGTTGTGTGAGGTGCCTTCTAAGCAAATTCCAGCCTTTGATTCATTTGTGCTTCATGTGGATGACAATCTCAGCATTGAAGAAACTGGTAAAGGTGAGGGATTGCCAACATGGACTTTATACAGCTGGGGGGGGAAATAGTAGGGTGGATGAAATGATTTTGGTAGGGTGTTGAGTGATTTTGCAGGGGAGAAGGTATGGGACGACCACCAAGTTGTACCTGTGTTTGTTGGGCGGGAAATGAGACTTTTTGGGGAAGTAGGCAGTTTTGGTCCCCTCAAGTTGTATAACTTAAATGTAATCTCTACCCGGTTGGCAACTTTGACCCTTGTCTTGTTATTTTAGTAATACAACTTGAGGTTTGGCAATTATAGTCCCTCAAGTTGTATTTTCTTTACTTGGATGACACAAGACTTTGTCTTTTTCTTTGTCTTTTCCATTTCGTGCTCGGTTTTGTTGGTTGTGGCTTTGTTTTTCGTCCTTTTTCTTGAATATCCGTATCCTGCACAATACAAAAGCAAAACATACAAATACAATGTATTTTTGGTACGTTTTTAGTCGTTTAAGATCGTTTAGAATGGAAAATGGTATGTGTAATTAAGCACATACCAAATAATGACCCGTTTAAACTCCCTCCGATGAACCTTAAGCAAGTAGAAGTAACTAAGGCAAAATCTTCAATTGAAGAGCCTCTAGAATTAGAGTTAAAAGATTTACCATCTCATTTGGAATATGATTACTTAGAAGGAATCGATAAGTTACCCGTGATTATTGCAAAAGGTTTAAAAGATGATGAAAAAGAAGCCCTCTTAAAGGTGCTTAAATCACATAAATGGGCCATTGCTTGGAAAATCACCGACATCAATGGTATTGACCCTCGGTTTTGCACTCACAAAATCTTGATGGAGGAAGATTATAAACCCACGGTACAAAGTCAAAGACGGGTTAACCTAAAAATTCATGAGGTAATCAAAAAGGAAGTAATCAAACTTCTTGATGCCGGAATGATTTACCCGATCTCTGATAGTCCGTGGGTAAGCCCCGTTCATTGTGTACCCAAGAAAGGTGGTATAACCGTTGTTGCTAATGAAGATAATGAATTGATTCCAACACGATTAGTTATCGGGTGGAGAGTTTGTATTGACTATAGGAAATTAAATGTACTCGTAAAGATCATTTTCCTCATGCATTAATACTTGTGTATAGTTGCCTATGTTTACGTGTATAGTTGCTGTATGTTAATCAAAGCGTATAGTTCGCCTATGTAACCATGTATTATTCGCCTGTATTAACACTAGTGTATAGTTCACCTATGAGAAGAAGTATAGTTCGCCTATACAAACTTTACACCAAAATTTTGCACATTTTCAAGCATCAATATCCATTTTAACAAGATCATATAGCATCTAGGAAACATTTTAACACATTTAATCCATGAATTATCTACAAAAATCTTGCCTTTTGACTTATTCAACTCACATAAACACAAAAACCTAAGATATTCAAGATTTTAACATACTAAGATGTTTAAGGACACTTAAATTCACACAAACAGTTATTTAAGCAATTCTAAACCCAAACCCATGAAATTTTACAAGTTCTTGACCATTTTTGATTGGTACGACATCAAGAATCAACCAAAATGTATGAGTACATTATCCTCATTAAAAAATATTATAGGTACATCATCTAGACCTCAATCGGACCAAAACCCCTCAATAAATTTAACATTTCATCCACTTTTTAGGGTGACAAAAGTTAGGTTGAATTTTAGGGTTTTTCGTGCATAATTCTAAGATTAGGTCTGATATATGGAAGTTTTAACATTAAAACAAGTGTACCTTTAGATTAAAACGAAGATTGAACGAGTTCTTGAAGGTTTTAAAGATTCAACAATGGAGGTTTAAGGTTTTTGTAAGAGTGGCGAGTGTGGGAAACACGGTAAGGGGTGTTTATGTTTAAAAACTTTTTGGGTTTTGGCATAAATGTTCCCTAAGGTTTAGTAGAGCTTCCATTTTCCTAATAAACTTTACTTAAGGTTTAATTAAGTTTCCTAAATGGAAAAACTAGTACCTAAAGTTTAGTTATCAAGATTAGGCCTCACATTTTGCAATAATACCCTTAAAGAATTAAACACATAACAAATAAAGCCCGATTAAGTTAAAATTAATTAACTCCCCTTTAAATATTTATCCGATCTGTTTAAAATCTTTTCTGATTATCACATGATTAATTATGAAGAAGATATTTGACATTTTCTCCCCCTCAAATAATGACCCGTTTTCTATTTAAAGAGCTGTAGTCGTTGTTTGAGTGGTCAAATGTCTTTGAAAATGATTTTTCAGATGAATTTTTTATTTGAAAAAAAAATTAATTATGAAAATCAACACCCAAGAAATAAGATTTCTCTTATTTTAATCACATAAGCGCACTGACACGTACACAAATGGAATATAGGAAGCACGAGTTGTGATGCAAAGTAATCATAAGCCTTTGCATGGTCATAAAGTAGACCATGCCCGAGAATAAATTCCTGTTGAGAGGTCAAGTTTTCTTTTTGAAATACTTGCCTTTAAGATGATGACCGGGTTGCTATCGGAAATAATAGCAAGCCATTTTTGGCATGTTTTAAAAGCTTTTGAACTTCTGCTCGAACTTCATTTACAGTCTCATATCATTATTAAATGACATTTCTAAGGCCGTAAATGTTATCGATTTTCAGAAAACATGTCAGAGATATATATTTTTATATTTTTTTAGATTTTTTAATTTTTTCTTTTCTTTTTGAAAACTTTATATAAAAGAAAATTATTTTTGTATTTTTATGTTTTCTTATGTACATATGATACAGGATATGAGTTACCACCATCACTCGTCCATTTCCTCTACCAGACGTTTCAAAGTTTCCAGAGACATGCTTCTCATACCAAGCTTTTAGATCAAGAAGTTAAATCTATCTCGTGGCATAGGTTTGGTGAAGATGTCAGCCAGTTGGTACTCAGTCCGGACAAACTATAGCTCTACGATTCCATTCTCTACTTGCTCCTTTATAAAATGGTAGCGAACATTGATGTGCTTGGCTCGTGAGTGTTAAAAATTGCTGCAGCATAAAGCAATCGCACTCTTGTTGTCGCAGTACAAAGGAATCTTATTGAATTAAAAGCCATAATCTGTTAGTTGTGATCGCATCCATAGGATTTGAGCACAACACCCAGATAAGGCAATATATTCAGCCTCTGTACTCGAGATCGCAGTGCTCATTTGCTTCTTGGATGACCAGCTAACAAGTTTGTCACCTAAGAACTGAGCGCTTCCTGATGTACTACGTCTAGTGTCCTGACACCCCGCGTAGTCGGCATCTGCATATAGCTAAGTGACATATCATGTCCCTTGCAGTACTAAAGGACCCATGTTGATGGTTCTCATAAGGTATCAAAAGATCCGTTTCATCACTTGTAAGTGCTTTTCGGTAGGCTATGCCTGATACCGAGCACATAAGCAGACTACATAAATAAGGTTAGGTCTACTAGATGTAAGATACATAAGGGATCCAATCATGCCACAGTAAAGTGTATATCACTTGTAATTCCCTGTAGATCTTCATCTGTTTATTCTTTTCAACCATGGGGTGTGTCAATAGAATCAGGGTATTAAGCAAACCATAATTAATTAACAATTTCATAAGCATACTAAGATTGTTTATAAAGATTGCTATTTGAGTTTGAGTAAATTTTAATCCTAAAAAGAATACAATGCCCCATCAATGACATAATTAAACTAGTGGTCATATGATTACAAACTCAATACACATGGCAGATTAGTGGATGCAAATATTATATCGTTAACATAAAGTTATACTAGTAATAAGTCGTTCCTAGCTTGCCGTGTGAAGAGTGTTGGATCAACTGCACCTTTGGAGAAATGTTATGAGATTAGGAAGCTTGACATCATGCGTAAATGCACGTGTGCTTTGTTTTGAACCGTAAGGGCCTTTTTCAGCTTGTACACATGCGATGGATTGTCCTGATAAACAAATCCTTTTGGTTGAGAAACGTAGACCACTTCTTTGAGCTCGCCATTTAAGAAAGCTGTTTTGACTTCCACTTGGTAGATCGTCATATTCATATAAGCAGCATTTGCTACGACGATACGAATGGCCTATATTCTAGCAACCGGCGTAAATGATTCCTCGAAATTGATTACCCTCTTTCTTTCCTGATCCGGGACAACATATCAAGCCATATTTTTTTTAGTACCCTGGCCAAATTCATCCGTCTTGATTCTTATAAATCCATTTTAGTTTGATCAATAATACTTTATCTGGACACGGTACTAATTCCCAAACTTCTAGTCTTGTAATTCATGATGTTCTTCTTGTCATTCATCAATCGCATGACAATTTCAGTCAATTCTTGTTATGAAGTACTTTTTTTTTTTGTTCTACCTAATTAGGAAGGCATCAAAGTAACACCACATGGCATCTATTTCAAGTTGTTTTCTCATAGATACAGAGCGAGAAGGATCGTTAATTACATTTGCTATAGGATGATCCTTATTCCATCTACCAAGGTGTTCAAATGGAGTGTGGGTTTGTCAAACATTCGATGATCCTTAAGAAGTCGAGTCTTCATGAAGAGATTCATGAAGTGGATCATCATGAAAAATTAGTATTTTTGGTGATTCTTCAAAACCTTGAGAAATGTTTGGAGAATGTTCTTGTTCTTGTGTTGATGGAATACTTGTTGATAGTGCATCCTGGTTAATAGAAGTTGACACAAGAGAATCAGCTAAAATCACAGCTCTAGGTGCAGCAGCTTCTTGAACTGGAGTAACAGTAATTGATGGAGGATTGAAGTATTCATCGAACATAGTGATGTGTCATTGTGTGGTGCATATTTTTATGATTCAAGTTTTAAATTTATATTTTGCCGACTAAACTAAAAACAACACTTTAACGGGCAGTGTACCCGATCCGTAGTAGTTTTGTGGTAAGTAGGGTGTCGAACACTTGAAGCGAGGTTAAATCTGTCAATTTAATTAATGTCTTGGTTATCTAATCTATGTTAATTATATTCTATTCTAAACCTATGTCAGTCCTAATCCTAATTCTAACATGAAAAGGAGGTTTTTAGCTTAAGAGACTGGCACGGTTTGGTTGGTGACTACAATCAATTCAAGGCACTTTAACCCATGCAAGCAAATTAACAAAATATAAAAAAGCGGTCGAGCCAAATATAAGAAAATTTTATTAACCATTATTAATCCGATTAGAAAGTTGGTTTGTTTATTAAGTGCAATGATTTCTTCTTTCGAGGCAGTATATCATTCTTAAGACTTAGGCGTTACATCATCCTAAGACCTAGACACATTAATTCTGTCACAATTAAAGCATCCAAATTAAAGATCCTTATTTGCTAATTTAATCTATTTAGGGATTAAAGCAATGGTGATCTTGTTAAACCCTAACTCTAGAGACTTTACCCAACTTACCGACTAATGACGATTTATACACTAGTATGTTATTGTCCCAAACTTTCCATGGACATCTAAACATTATTTGGTTGAATATCTTGGTTCACCTTCTAGTCAAAAACACGGGATCAATAAAACCAGTGGAAATATATAATTAACTAGTTAAGCTGGAGCGTATTCTAGACATAGATTTAGCAGGACAATATTTGTGATACTATGATTCTAGATGTATAAATCACTATATGGAGAGCTATCCCAGACTCTAGATTACTTGGTCTGTATCACTAGATCTAGTTGAATGATAGGTCGCATACAAAAGCACGGTTAAAAGTATAAATTGATAAACATAAACAAGCATTCATCGATAAATCTAGAAATCAAAATAAACAAATACCAAACATTCATATCTTCATAATAATGGCTAATACCCGAAGGTATTAGCCTTTAAACGTCATAATAAATACAAGAACAATTATTTAACCAAGGTAAAATTAACGAGTTAAACGATGATACAACAACTAAATGATTACTAATTGTTACCTATGGGAATTAATTGATGTCTCACTATGGAATTGATAGCATTGCTCGACCTCTTTTGCTCTTTTTCTCCTCTGAAAATCGATTTTATGGTTTAGGTAATGAGAATTATGCTTTTAGCCCACACTAATACTCATTTTTGAGTTTTGTATTATAGGGTCTGGGAGTCGGTTGTACGACTGTATACAAGGTTTTGGATATGGCTTATTGGAGGTTTCTTAGTGTAGGGACAGTTTGGATATCTTCAGAATAATCACATTACCATATCTTTATTTTGGGCGTATTGAGTTTCTTCTGGATACGGGTAGCTGCTCTTCATTACTTCGTGGTCTTTGGTGACGTGAGGCACGGATACGCCGTACATTTCCTTAAAGTATACGGCTTATTGGTTATCAGAATCATTAATTTTAAATATCTTCGTTTAAGCTATGGATCATGCGTGCCTTTTGCTAATAATTACCAAGTACTCCATAAATTACTGCAATTCTTCAATATAAACGATTAAGTATAATCAATTCTTTGTAATAAAATATACAAAATGGGTTAATAACATGGGATAACATGATGCTATTAAAAGGAGTTATTGATGTCATCAAATAATCCCCCTTCTTGAATTCTACTTGTCCTTCAAGTAGACTTTAGAAGTCTATAATAATGTGTTCCTAAGGATATTTTCGTTTTTTAAAGCATTTATTTGATCATATACAAGTACACAACCATATACTCACGAAAAATGTGATGAAAATACTCAAATCATCAAAGGTTTTTATTTTAGTGGATCTTTACGATAAAGATGAGAGTGGAAAAGGGTTTAAATGAAGTTAATAACCGGTTGTAGTTCGTTAATATACAACATGGATTGGGTTTTTTTTTTTGGGGTGTTAATCCTAAATAATTTACCAATGTAAACAATGTTTACTCCAATTAATCCATAATACTCATTATTGTGGTCTTGAGTGATATACCAAGCCAAGTTTTAAAGTCCACTACATCACTGGCACACTCATATTTTGTAGAATTTGTGTAAACATTGGGAAAACGGATAGGCTAAATTCTCACAATATCTAACAAGGGTTATTGTGTGCGGTTATGTATCAAGTAATTTTCACAAAAGTATGCTTGAAAAAATTTTAAATGTTAGCATTATTTAAGCATTTTAATCATTTTAATATGAAAAATAGGACAAGTAAACATTTTAATTCCATCCCCCACTTAAATTATACAACGTCCTCGTTGTATAGATAAAATATTAAAAATACAGGAATTAAAAAGAATTAGAATGAGAAACTCCCCTAATGTTTGCTCGGTAGATTCTCCAATTTACGTTTATGAGCAAGATTGTGTGTTGAACAGTCATTTTGAGGTTTCAAGACTTCAAACTTTAGATCTTCCAGATTTGTAAATCCTTCACCAATATTCGTCGATATTTCTTTCACGAGGTCCTGTGTAAAATAGGAAAACGTCCATTCCTATCTTGGCATCTACGGCTAATTTAAACTAAACTAGACAAACTGTACAGGAGATCGATACGCCGTATCCATAAACTAGAATACGCCATATTGAGAAATATGTAAAAAAGTATCTAAATACGAGTCAGTCTGTTGAATACGCCGTATCATGTGCATGAATACGCCGTATTGACAGAACTGACAATAATATTTTTTAAAGTGCATAAAAAGTAAAGACTGATAACGTCTAGACAATCAATACGCCATATGGTATGGAGCGGATACGCCGTATTGATGTCTGGGAAGACAGACTTGATTAAATAACAATCCGGGTTGTCTCCCGGGAAGCACTTTTATTTACAGCAAAGTCTTTAAGTTAGACTTGTCTTTAGCTTCTCTTCACTATTCCATCTCAAGCAATCTTCCATCTGTCGTCCTTTATCTGAAAAATTTCTTGGTAGATCTGGGATATTCTATCTCCGTTTCTTTCCTAAATATCATATTTACATCTCCTTATAGCTAAGTATTCTTCATTAGGTCCTAGTGAATACTTTATAGCTTCAAACTTCTTGGTTTTGCAAATCTTTTTGTGAGGTCGCTTATCATCTTTATCTTTGTCCTTATGCTTTATTTTCCCCTGTCCATTCTCTTTTTCAATATCGCGTATATCATAGGCTTTGAAGAATGAATCAGTAGCAGTGTTGGGTGGGTTTTCATATTTAGATTCTTTCCGTTCATTATTACACAAAATACTGTTATCCACATATCTCTTATCCCAATTTCCATTCATCCATGAGTGAAATATCACCTTTTGAGTTCTTCCATCTACTTTCTTATGGCTCTTGAATGCCGTGTTTATGTTTGATAAGAATTCAAGTGGATCAATCCCCCAATTATCTCCTCCGTCTAACATTTCATCTTTCCTCATCGTATGATTCGGGATAGAATCTATAGAAGAATTTCTCAACAAATTCCTCCCAAGTGGTGATTTTTCCATCTCCCTCACTAATCCACCATTCTTTAGCATCATCGACCAATGAGAGAGGAAAGACTTTCATTCGTAGTTGATGAGAATTCACGCCAAGGACGTAGATATAATCAATCATTTTAAGCACCTTAGCAATGTGATCCACCACGTCTTCATTATACGTTCCATGATATGTGTTCTTTCATAATTCAACTATAAAATCCTTGTTCAATTCAATGTTTATGTCGTTACTAGTGATAGAAATATTTGATTCAGTTGGAGCTTTTTCCATGTTATCATATAAAATTGGTTCAGCCATGACTTCTTGTAGTTCCTTCTTCAATCAACTCGCTCCGATAAGTTTTTCCTGTAACATGGGTAAAAATATCAGCAGGATTTGCTCTGGAGAAAGATAGAAAAAATTTTAGCACAAAAATCAGATACGAAAACTTAAAGTTTGATTCTATTCCAGATGATCAATACGCTGTATCCAATGGAAGTGGATACACCATATTAATCCTTTGAATGAATACGCTGTATTGGACAGAAAATTGGATATGATGTATCTAATGGGAGTGGATACGCCGTATCAGGTTATCAACCATAATAGTGTATTGAGAAAAATAATTAAATACGCAAACAATTAAACACACAAATATACAAGCAAACAATTAAAGACAAATATACAAAATTTACAGAATATACAAGAATATACACTAACCTAAATTACACTACTCCTAAGGGTTAGATCTAATCTAATGTTAAAAACCAAAAATCAAATAAAAATCAAGATTATTTTTCACTCACCGGCAGCGGTACCAAAAACTTGATGTGTCGTTGTGTGGTGTATATTTTTATGATTCAAGTTTTAAATTTATATTTTTCCGACTAAACCAAAAACAACACTTTAACGGGCAGTGTACCTGATCGATAGTAGTTCCGTGGTAAGTAGAGTGTCGAACACTTGAAGCGAGATTAAATCTATCAATTTAATTAATATCTTGGTTATCTAATCTATGTTAATTATATTCTATTCTAAACCTATGTCAGTCCTAATCCTAATTCTAACGGGAAAAGGGGTTTTCATCCTGAGAGACTGGCACGGTTTAGTTGGTGACTACAATCGATTCAAGGCACTTTAACCCACGCAAGCAAATTAACAAAAGATAAAAGAGCGGTCAAGCCAAATATAAGAAAATTGTATTAACCATTATTAATCCGATTAGAAAGTTGATTTGTTTATTAAGTGCAATGATTTCTTCTTTTGAGGCGGTATATCATTCTTAAGACTTAGGCGTTACATCATCCTAAGACCTAGACACATTAATTCTGACACAATTAAAGCATCCACATAAAGCATCCTTATTTGCTGATTATAATCTATCTTAGGGATTAAAGCAATGGTGATCTTGGTAAACCCTAAGCTCATAGAGACTTTACTCACTAATCGCTTAATGTGCGATTATACACTAGTGGTGCCACTTGTTGTCTAACTAATTCAATGGAAGCGGAACGAATAATTGATTAATTATCTAGTATACCTTCTAATTAAACACATCAAAAACCATTTGGCAAAAATCTTATTAACTAGTTAAGCCCAAAGCGTATCCCTAAACACAGAATAGCAGACAATATTATATACTATGATTCAAGATGTATAAAATCACTATATGAGACTATCTACAGACTCTAGATTACTTGTCCGTATCACTAAGATCCAGTTGAAATGATAGGGGAACACGATAACAAATCGAGTAAACAATATAAATTGAAAAACATAAACGATGGGCATTCAAATGAAAAAATTAAAAGAAATCGGGATAATACAAATACCAAACATTTAGATCATTTGATAATAATGTCTATATTACCCTAAGTGATCAGCCTTTAAATGTCATAATAATTACAAGAGCAATTATTTTAAGACAAGAAAACCTAATCGAGTTAACGAGTGATAACCAAAAACTAAACGATTAACTAAAGTTATATGAATAGCACGATGTCTCCTATGGAATTGATAGCCTTGCAATGACCTCTTCTTTTCTGCTCTTTTTTCTCGCTCTGAAAATCTACCTTTTATGGTTTAGGTATCAGAGGAATTCTGGATTTAGCAACACTAAAACTCAATTTTGAGTTGATTTATTAGGTCTGGAGACAGTTCGATATGTTTGTTGGTTGGTTAGTAAGGTGTGCGTATCCAAGGTAATTGAACACTGCGATTAGGTTTCTTATGGGGTAAGGGTAGGGACCACGTTTGATATCTTCAAAAAATATTCACGAAATATATCCTCAATACTCGTATTAAGTTCTTCTGGATACGGCAAATCTCTCATTCCTTTGTGGTATTTGGGTGAGTGCCGCACAGATACACCGATCTTCCTTAATGGTACGGCGTATTTGGTTGTTAGAATTATTAATCTTTAAAATATCTTCGTTTAAGATCTGGAATGGCGCGCCTTTTCTAATATTTACCAAGGTACCTCTCCATAAATACTGTAATTCTCAAATATAAACATTAAGTAACAATTCTTTGCAATAACATACAAAATTCCGTTAACTACATTGTCTAAGAATATGCTAATATAAATATGACTTTTTATATGATTCATCACCTGGGTTGAAACAAACGCTCCCAATCATCTCTTTTTGGTGGAATACAAGGTTGTTGAGAAATAAGGTTTGGAATGAGTCTTGAACTGGATGTAGCAGGAATCAAAGAATGAAGCCCCGGTCCTGAACTAAATTTTTCAGAATCCATAGCTGTCAGCTCATCAAATGTCACATGGAAATGTTACTATAATTTATCATAGTGTGTCAACCAAGCTGAGCAGGTTAGTCAACCCGTTACTGATTTGACTTATGTTTCTGTTGCAAAGTTGGTTCATGTGATTCTAATGTGTTTATAAGTGTTTTTTATGTGTTTAAAAAGGAATTGGTAATCAATCTATTGGGTGTGAGCATCTCAATGAGATTGGATTGATGGTGAAGTTTGTTGAGTTCATTTCGTTCATTTTTAATGACAAAGAAATGATTGTTGATAATTGAGCGTTTGCAAGTTAATTGTGTAAGTAAATATATACGTATACGTATTTTGTGTTAGTTATCTAAGATAGGTTTATCGTTTAAATGTTAGATTAAGAAAATGTAAAATTTCTATTTTTAGAAAGTTAGGTTGGAAATGAAAAGTTATTTTTAGAAAGGTAGTAAACTGCGTTTATGCAAAAAGGTATAGTCAAATTAATTAAGGTTTTTATAAAAATTTAAGGAAATACAAATAAATATGTAAATAATAATTAAATAAAAAAAATATATACAAAAGGCCATTCGGCCGATTTATAGGATAAGAGAAAAAAAATATATTTAAAGTCCTAATCCTAATCTAAAACTAATTGGACTTAAACTACAACTCTACTAGGAGGCTTATAAATATAAATCATGAATCCCTTCCCTCCCCTCACTTGAGTTCGACCGGCCATAGAGGAGAAGAAGAGAGAAGACGATTTTTTTAGGGTTTCACTTTAAGGTACGATCCGATCTTTTAATTATAGTTTGTTTATAATTCTAGTAACTTAGTTATGATGGATTAGGGTTTAAATTAAGTTTTATAAATTAGGGTTTGTAATATCCAGAAATTTTATGATATAATAATGTTAGTTTAATCATTAGATCGATTGGATTAGCGATAAGATCATGCGTTAGGGCTTAGATCACTCGAATTAGATGTTTAATTCACTGCAGAAAGTTAGGCAGTTTTGTAACGAGCGTAACTCAATCATAAAAGATCAAATAAATAATTTACAACATACTGGAGATAACCTCAGAGAGTCTACTTTCCAGAAAAGTTGACCTCATGAGTTTTTATGGTCGGGAAGTGGGTCAAATGGTCATTACAAAATTGGTGTGTAAAATAGTGTTGAATTTCATTTTTGGTTTTTATTTTCTAAAAAATACTTAGATACTGATTTGAGGCTCTAAGTCACTGGAGAGATATTTCATATATTAAGTTTCTCTGAATTTTGGCTAAGGTCCTGAGGAGGTTCTCAGTTGTTAAACATGCCATACTTTTAGAAGGTTAGATTCTGTGTACGTATTTCTGACACTTTAGATAAATGAATTTCAAATGGTATTATTTAAAAAGGGTAATGGCTTAGTTAGAGCTAATGAGAGGGTTCAAAGGACATATGAGTTACAGATGAATTTGGTTTGATAAGGAGTGTTTAAGTAGTGCGTTAGAGGCGCGCAAGTAAGAGTAAAAAATCGCTTAAAACCAAACGATAAGGAGTAGCATTAATTAAAAATACAATATGTAAGAATAATGTAAAATATTTTAAATGATTATAGGACTAATGATATAGATAGGCCTTAGTTACCATCAAGTTAATTACATCAATTGGGTTGAATGCCTAATTGGATGATAGACTAATAATTTTTTAATTGGTTATAATTGTTCGTTGGAAATATTGTGAAATATTTGTTGATCTTTTTGGAATCTTAGCCAAACAGGTGAATTTTCTAATCCCACTTTTAAATGCGTTTTTACCATAGAGGATGGAAATATGCTAAATTGTTTTGAATTGCTGTGATTATGTGTTTTGCTTTCATAGGACATTATGTTGATTGCTAAATGACTTATTGTTGCATGATAAATGTTGGTTAGCCTTGCATTTCTTATATTAACATGTCAGTGTTATTATTTGGGATCGGGGAGTTACGTCTACTAATATAGTGAATTGGGATCGGAGGGGTACGCCTACCCAGTATTGTTGGTCCAGGCCTAAGTATAAGCTCTAGCTGGTAGACTTTTAGGTGCGTAAGTGACATATGGGATCGGGGGTAACGTTTCCTACCACAGTTGTTGAAATTGGAACGGGGTAACGTTTCCTACACCAAGTTTTGAAATGGGATCGGGGGTAACAAGTTCCATACCAGTTGTTGAAATGGATCGGGTTGCAACGTTCCCTACCAACAGTTGTTGAAATAGATCGAGGGTAACCGTTCCTAAACCTAGTAATTGGATTGCAAGTTAGCATAAGTTTCAAAGGTTGCATAAATAGCCCTATATTGTTTTTGATAATCGCAGTAATTGGTTTTGGAAAAGTTTTATTAATGTAGTCTTAAACTATGATCTCACCACCGTTGTGATGACTTTAAGCATCATTTTTAGCTAGCAATAAGAAATAAGATAGAAAGAAGTGGCTAGAAAGAGACCATAGGATGTCATGAAGATTTCTATTTCTTGTCTTGAATTTTTGCATTGATTGAATTTGAATAATTATTGCATGTCTTTCTATTGGCGAGAACTTTTGTTTTATCAATAAGACCGTCCTTTTGGACAATTTTTTAGATTTTAGGTATTGTTAATGACACCTTTGGTGGATCTTTGCTTACTTAGCTTTCATTTTTAGTATTCCTCATATGAGACACCGAGTTTGTGATGATACCATTCTTGATTCGCTCGCGTTTCCGCTGTCGGCAGTGTGTGACAGATTTATCAGAGCTGATGGTTTATAGAGAACTAAGGTGGTTTGAGGCCTAGATTATAGCTTAAGGAACCCTTATATAATAGAATCATTTAGGGCTTATGAGTAAGTATAAAAATACTAAAAATGCTTTATTTTACCCAAAGTTTCAATAAGTAACCATCATACTGATATACAAAAAATAAATACTATAATATATATTATAAGTAATTTATATTATATAAGTTGAGTTTTTCTTGTTATATCGAGATCCGTGCCCGATATAGACTATGTTTTTGTGATCTAATATATGTATGTTCCGTCCTATCCGTAGAAAATATCATGCTTCAGTGGCTTTTGCAACTGGTGTAGGAGGATTAACAAAAGCAGACGGTGTAACCGCAAGATTTGAGTTCCCATTGCTATGTGGCCGTGTAGAGTTGAAGAAAAGATGACGCTGAAAGAGGTTGACGGAAAAACAATCCAAGAGTTTAAGACAAAGATAATTGTCAAGGATGGCACTATCACCAGAGTTCCGGGAACATTTCAAGGTTACAAAACGTCTGAAGAAGATTCAGTTGAACGACCAAAAGACCGCAACCGGTTACGGTATTAGTGGATCAATACATAACTTCCATCAAAAGGAGTCACCGGAATAAGTTGCAACACTCGACAATCCCAGTCAGATGGTAACAATGATGGATGGTTAATTGAGAATAGGATGAATTAGAAAAGGAATGAAGTGGATACAGACCTGAGACTACTGCTAGTAGCACGCCTGTAGGAAGAAGACAACAAAAGCTGATCGTGACCGTTCTGCGTCTTTACCACTTGCCCATGTGTTTCTAAATAATTGTTATGTTTTTAGCTATGTATTAGTTTTCTTTCGGCGTTTGGGAGCCATGATAAGGAATGTTATTTTCCGATGTTGGATATTAAGTAATGATAATAAAAGTGATTAAATAGGATTATTCTTTTTGTTACTTGTTGTGATATATTTGTTTTCAAGGTGCTATGATGGTGTAAATTAATTATATGAAGTGTCTTCATAGTAGGGAGTACAACTGTGAAAGGGGCATCTATAATTATGATAAGCCAACATAATTATCATATCCGCCACACACAGGTGGACTTGCAAGTGATTTACAATTGGATTAAAAGTTGAGTGTAGTATGTAAGCACATGGTTATTGATAGTAAAGATGAAATCGATTATCCGTATTATATCGTCTAATGAATATAATTTTTATATCTTTATAGAAACATGGCTTCCAAACCGATGAAGTGGTCAGCAGCAGCAACACCAACGCGAATTCCTGAGAGGGCGTTGCTACTCTTATCAGCACAGCCACTACAAGCCAACATCACTCACCAGTAAGCAAACAATAAGAACAATGCTAATAATGGGAAATAACGGTGAGGAAAAACGAAATGAGGAACAATGGATGCTCCATTAAGACATACCAATCTTGCAATCCCAAGGAGTAACGATGGAAAGGTGTAGCTATAGCACTTACCACGTCGTTGATCGAGAAAAAGGAAAAATGTAATTGATAACAGTGGGTGATCCGAGAACCAACAAGTAAGATATGCTACTACTCACTAGTAAAAAAAGCTTTGACTTGGTGGAACACTCAATTGCCCAAGCACGAGGACGTGTGCCGCAATGCTATATCATCGGAACATTTTAAAGCATTAAATGGTTGAAGAATTATTTGCCAAGTACTGAAAAGGAAAAGTTGAGAATGAGTTTCTGGAAATCACAAGATGGTGGGGGAGCTAAATCATAATTGTGTCCACACAGATAAGATTTCATGAGTTTTCCAAGTTGTTCCCCAAACTTAGTTACACCTTAGCATCCGTATAAAAGAGGTACATAGCTGGCTTGCACCTGAGATTTAGAGGAATGGCTTCGGCACCCTAGAATAACTAACCAATCATACGCAATAATTGAAGTGGCTAGGAAATTTCAATTATTGACGAAGCAGTCCCTGTTGTGGTAAACGTTACAAAGAATAGTGATAAGAGATAGGGAGTGGAGGATCCAAGTAAGACTGTAGATCTTGGAAAGACAACAATAAGGAAATAGAACGGTAACTGGGTTCGTGGCAACCAACTCCTACAATAGAAATGAAGACGGAACTCAAATCCATAAGTAGTAACAAGTGCTTTACTCATCACCCATAAAATGGATTTTTTGCAGATTGTGCTTTAAAATTTGTCCAAAACCAAGTCATTTTGCCAAGGATTGTCGCCACACGGAAATGGCAAGTATCTCCCCGTGAATGGCAGTGAGAATAGTAACAATTCGAGATGTGCTATGAGTGTGGAGCACCGAGATCGTTTCCGCAATACTTGACCCAAGTAGACTCGAATACCCGGGCAATTTGGAATCAATTGACCTTTGGAGGGCAGCCGAAAAAACCCGAAGTAAAGGATTCAAGTTAGAGTAAGAGCTTTCACACAACGTGAATGAAAAAATGTCAATGGAAGCGGATCCGAGGATCCTAAAGTTCTAACAGGTACGTTCCTCTCTGACTGTTCACTTTGTTACCAATTATTTGATTCTGGAGCCGATTTTAGTTTCATATCTACTGAAATTTGCGCCCTCTACTTAATGTGAGACCTAGCATTGTGAAACCCTGTTAGAAATAGAAGTAGCTGATGGTAAGAAGTAGAAGGGATAGAATTAATCGTGACTGCAAACTAGAACTCAGAGGTTCCCCTGTTTAGCATAAACATATACCTTTGGGTCATGGAAAGCTTTGATGTGTTTTGAAGGCGGAATAGATGGTTGACCAACATAAGGCTGGTAGGATCGTATGTCATGATGAAGGTATAAGAAAGTACCCGTGGAGGAGTGGTAGATCCTTTAGGGTACATATAGAACGGGCTGGTAGTAATCACCAAAGCATTTAAGGTAGTGCAAAGGAGGATGAACCGAGGGATAAGCGAATGATATTGTGTAAGTGGAATTTTGAAAGATGTGTTTCAGAAGACTGTCAGGATTTAATTGCCCCGCAACGACAAGTGGAGTTTCGCATAGATCTAGTTCAGGAGCGATGCCAATTGCAAAGTCTCCATATCATTTAGCGCCTTCAGAGATGCAAGAATTATCTGGGCAGCTGCAAGAGTTGCAAGATAAGGGTTTCATACTACCTAGTCATTCTCTATGGAGGAGCGTCCAGTATTAATTGTCAAGAATAAGGATGGTTCGCTATTCGTATGTGGTAATCGACAATAGAGAGCTGAACAAGTTGACGTTAAGAATCGATATCCACTTCCCAAGGATAGATAGATTTGGTTTGACCATCTACCAGTGATCGCGGAATTAAATCTTTCCAAGATAGACTCTTTAGCGTATCCAAGGTTATCATCAACTAACCGCGCATGAAGATGACATACCTAAGACGGAAAATTTTAAAATTTTTCGAACACGATACGGACATTTAGAGATATAACGATTATGCCTTATAAGGCTAACCAAATGCACCTGCAGTTTTTTATGGACCAGATGCACAAGGTTTTCTAAACCGACTTAATAAGTTTGTTATTGTGTTCATCGATGACTATCATAATCTACTCAAAGACAAAGGAAAGACCATGACGTTCATTGGTTTTGGTGTTTGGAATTGTTAATGAAGGATGTATAATCTAAGATTTGGACTCAACTAGGTATAATAACAATGAATCAAAACACAGCGTAATATAATTAAGAACAAGATCAAAGTTACTAATAAGGTTTTCTTTATTGAACATAATAAATAAACTACTACTACTACTACACTACACACACTTTATGCGTTTCTCAGACTCTCATTGGAGAAGTCTGCTATGAATGGATGATTGTAACCTAGACTTCCCCACGCTCTTTAATATAAAAGAGGGAGGTTACAAACCCTAGCTTCTAACAAAGCAATCGATCGTATTCATATTATGTCCATCATTGTTTCTTCATTCTCGTTTCATTTCGTCAATAGTTTAGTAATCTTAAATCGTAATTCCCAACCAAGGAGAAGTTTTATGCCAAGTTCTCTAAGTGTGAAATTTTAGGTTGTCAAGAGGTGCACTTTCTTGGTCAGATGTTAACCAGAATGGTATAAGCCTGTAGACCCAAATCAAAATAAAGAAGCATAAAATTGGAAAACCATACGACGCTTCTGAGATTCGATCCTTTTTGGATTATCCGTTATTAATTGACGGTTTATCGCAATTTTTCCAAAATTGCTAAAACGCTAACCACGTAAACTCAGAAGAATCAAAGTATGTGTGGGATTAAAGCAAAGAAGAAGCTTTTTTTTCAAACTTAAAGATAACTGAGTTAAGCACCAATATTGACGCTACTGATGAGTGAAGATTTTCGTGTAGTTATTGTGATGCATCGAACAATAATAATACTAGTAAACTAAAGAATCAGCCAAGAAACAAAATTGAGATGTGGGATGATGGTTAGAGAAACTTGGATGGAATGATGAATGTTATAAATGGAATGTGTGAAAACAAATTGGAACAACCAACCCTGCTCGTCAAACTAGATGGGTGTATAAAATACTACCATGCCGGCCCATGGTCAGGAGTTGGGCCCCCCATGCCTTGGTCCAGGACGTAGATTACTTAATCTAATCCTTATACTAACTACGAGCTAAGACTTGTTTACAAACTATGTGAAGTGACCGACCTTTTCGTGTTCAACAATCCCCCCTAAGGAGGTACACTCCCAATATAACAAACTTTTAAACCTAGCATAACAATGCCTTTATCCTTGTCTTTATCTCGTAATCTTGTCTTTCTCATAGAATCTGTTTGTAGTGATCATTGACTTCTTGATTTGACTTGTTCCATAACTTGTATTTGACAATAGTGATCTTAGCCACTTGAGATCAATCAATACAAGTCACAATCTCTACGCCATCTTATAACTTGCCATCTTGTGGACATTGCGAAATCTGACCGACATGCTCATAACCATTCATGAAAAGACTTTAAAGGTATAGCCTCTTTCTTAAATTCTTTAACTTTAAAAAACACTTTGACACTTCTAGAAAGATCTGTGGTATCAAGTAGCGGAAGTCTTGAAACATGTACTTGATCTATCATGAAGACTTTATGTTGTCGGTCGGAGATATATGAGCATGTGTTATGGATCTGTGCGCCATCTGTGAGATCAGGAGACCTCCCACCACCATTTACATAGCCTGGCATAAAACAGTTAGCATAAAGCAGGGGACGAATATGCGTTTGTCATTCGCCCAGGTATTAGGAGATCCGCGAATCCTTGAGGATAGACCTGAGACCAGATAGATTCAATTTTGAGAAGATCTTCTTGACAGGATTTTCCGAGCTGAAGTATTGAATCTTTCTAACACAAAAGAAGTTCGATTCATCGTACTCATCATGTATCTCTTTATCGAACGTCTCAAAGCCGAATCACAGAAAGTGAGTGAACCAGTGAGTTACTTTCTCACCGATTGATAGAGAAAATTGATTTGAAAAGCAATCGGTGTCATCACTTAACAAAATTGTATTTTTGGCGACACATAATTCACCTATAGTGTATATCATTTCAAAAATTTCATTAACAACCGTTGATGCCCATTTTCAGGAAACAATTTTAAATCTTAGAGAATCGCACATCGTTTCTTTCTAGTTGTCACAATTTGGTATCATAAAGATCTCTACAAGTTACCTACCAATTATCCTTGTTTGATGTTGACTCAAGCATGATTTCCCATCTTCATTTTGAATGAAATTCACTCTGATGATCTGGCAAAATCACAAGGATGATGCGCAGGAACTCCTTAAACCATGTCTTTTAATTCACATTGTTTGAATTTTTAGCAGAAGAATTTGGCAAGTGACCTAATGAGAAATTAAGGATGATCCCTTTTAGGTCTCTAGACTCCATAGTGCACTTAGATTTATATTGAACGGAGGCTTGGACAGTGAGTGCCAACGCTTTTCAATATCAACTAACTCTGAGTGAGAAAGTCAATAGAAAATGAGTTTATCTCCGTGAGTTTTTGAAACAAAGTCTTTCTGACTTGAGTAGCTTGAGAGGATGTGCATGAAGCGTCACTGGGTCCAAGACGTCTTCAATTCATACAACACTGAGTTTTTCCCGACAGCAATGTATTGACCCGTTTCCCTGCCTAAGTTAATGGAGGGGCTTCTTTATTTTCACCCTTTAACCTTGACTTTTCTTTTTCATATCTTCCAACCCCTTTAAAGCATACCGAGACTCATGACTAACACCTTGTTGGGTTTGTTCCAGTGTTAGCTCCGACTCTTCGGCATATTCCCTTTTCTCACTTTTCCCTCTCCTTGTTTAATCAAACTAAGGACATCTACACTAACAGTGGATATTGCCCCTGGGTAGATCCCACCGGTTCTTTCTGTCTGGCTGGATCATAGGATCTGAAAACCAAGCCTAACCGCCTTATATCTTTCAAGAATTAAGAACATGGTCAGTCTTTTTGGGTATTTTCATCACAATCTTTCCAAAAACATGAAAATATACAATCAAAGTGGTTTTGATATAAAATATCAAAACTATTTACACATTTGAGAGAATTCATCATACTAAAAACTTACCCCTTAACAAGTGCATCGTTTCGTTATACTGCTAGGTATGGATTGCTTAGAGTCTATTTTATTTGATCACATTCTGTCAAAATTTAAATAAGGTCCGGTTTAATCACATCTTCTCCCCTATTCCAAAATTTAATCCCTTGATATTTTGGATACCAATTGATTAACCTTTGGGGTAAAAAATGAGACATGAGTAGAGATTGAACATTTTACTGCACCCCCCCACCAATTTTTGAGGGTTTATAAGATGATGCCGAGTACAATTATTTGAAAATTTTGAATTTACTGAGAAATTCTTGAAAAATTTGTACTCGAGCACATCTTATAATTCACCAATAAGTCTACACTAATAATGAACATATTCACAAGATAAGTGTATTTACGAGGATTGACCTTTTTAAGATGAGAACAACATATGATAAATCATATGGTCCTTTGTAGAAGCCGTAGGTCACCCCCGTATGGTCGTCCACCGACAAATCTCTCCAAACTCCTCATTATCCTCCTTGTCTTTAGCCTCTTGTCAATCGCCTGGATCATAGCTCTCGCGTTTGCTTTGTCGCGTTGGCTCCAAAAAGTCTGTGGCAAGTACTCCATTCTTATTCCCTTGAGGCGATCATTTAGAGCAGTCCGAACGTCATCTAGAGTACCATCGCTGAACTTGTGTAGTTCGTCAATGCGCATCAATCTGTTCTTCTTGTCTTTATTCTCGTAGATGAATCCTCTTGGATCGGAGTATGGAGTATAAGCGTCTTGTCTTCTCAGATTTGATCTGTACGTGTCGGGCTTGGTGAGGTTAAGTTTCTTCTGATAACTTTCAACACCCAGTTGAAGATCTTCCACACGTCGCTGGATGACAACTCTTCGTGTAAACATTCGTAAGGAGACATTAAATGCAATACGTTCTTCAACGCTGAGATTTGTCACTTTTCCTTGCACGAGAAGAAGCAGCATATCTTCAATGTCTTGGATCCTTAGTCTGTGGAAGTCGCCTTCTTTGAACTTGTAGAGAACATCATCATCCCTTCGTACTGTAATCCAGTCAAGATGCTTATAATCATGCCATTCGACTATTTCAACCTTAGTGACAGCAATGATCCGTCTTTTTGAATAGACGTCCCGAGCTGATTCCCTTAAGGTTGCAAATGCATAGAACTGTCTTCGCTTTTTGCCCCAATGCGAGATTCCCCAGAGGGCGAATTTGTCGTATTTGACGATCGTTTGACTCCACATTGAGTTATTTACTTTTCCCATACGGAAAGAGGCATTTGGTTGATGCTTGCACGTAGATCGGGCCAGGTATAGCATTATCCATCTCTGGAAAAATCACACGGTATAAGAAATCTACCGGGGTCTCCAAGTTTTTCGGGAAACTTTTTGAGGATAACCGCCGAGCAATTCTCATTCACCGATGTTTTGATTAAGTCAATTATCTTATCTTTGTTATTAAGAAGCTTTCTAAACATTGGTGCAAACTTGGGCATGTGTAGGAGAGCATCCGTGAAACTAAGCTTGAAATGGATATTCCTAAACATTTCCATAAATTTCAAAGCTAAAAGATAATCTTTTTTACAGAGCTTCTCATTATTAATCCTTGAAGGATAAGGTATGGTCGGTTTAGTCTTTGGAGCAATAACGGGCTTATCATTTTGGGTTTAGACCTTTGAAGGTTGGATGTTTTTGGTGCTTGGTTGCACCGTATCCTTTGTCACCTCGGGTTCGTGTTCCACTACCTTAGGAAGAGAATAAGGCGGAGGTGGAACTTGAGGCCCATTATAAGAAACTCTACTTCGGGTGGTGATGGCTTTCATATCACCTCTTGGGTTAGCAACGGTGTCGCTAGGAAGAGAACCCGAGCCCAAAGTAGAGGCGGAATTGGTATTCATGAATTTGGTAAGCATCTCCGTTAAATTTGTCAGTTGGTTTTGCATGTTTTGGTTTTGGTCTTGCATATTTTTCATAACCGCATCATTAGCCTTGATGTAGTTTTGAAAGTCATCATTTGACACACCTTGTGTTTGAGGAGTCGGATCTTTGTAAGCCGGAGCTTGGTAAGCCGGGGGTTGATAAATTAGACTTTGGTTGTAATTATTCCCCCGGTTTTGATTGTAACAGTTTTGATTATTTCTTTGATTGTTTTGATTGTTTTGATTGTTTTGATTGTTTTGAACGGGAGGAAAACCGGGAGGTCGAAATTGATTTGCAACCATCGGAGGACGGTAATCGGTATTTCCTTGGTTGTAGTTAACCGCGGGAGGATAAGGTATGGTCGGTTGAATATTGTCGTTGTAGTATAGTGGTAAGTATTCCCGCCTGTCACGCGGGTGACCCGGGTTCGATCCCCGGCAACGGCGCCAAAAATTGACACGCGTAAGATTAATCACCTTTTACAATAAAATATATATATAATAAATATAAATAAATAATAATAAGAGGATAATTAAAATTATCAATCGATAAAATTCCAAGAGGCTTTTTTAAAGGATAATCACTTTTTGACCAAAGCAAAACCCTAAAAAACCTTCCCGGGTCGTGTCCCGACGAGGTGTGAATGGAGAATCGAGGTAAACGTTGTTAAACAAATGCTTTGATATCAAAAAATTGGATTTGGTTTTTTCTATTCTACTAAATAATATGCTAAAATAAACAAAGGCAAACTTAAACGGAAGCAATTAAAGTGAAAAAACAAAGAAAAACGATAACGGGACCAAATCTTGTTCTTTAAAAAAACAAATTCTACAAATTTAACCCTGTGAAAGCAAAATTAATTTTTAACAATCCTAAATTATAAAAGAAAATTAAAAAAAAAAGAATTATATTTTTTTTGACTTTTATTTAATTTTTTATGAATTAAAAACGGTTTTTATCTAAATTAAATATTAAAAATACTAAACCATTTATATAAAATCTAAAAAAATTACAAAAAGTAGCTAAAAATGAGCAGGTTCTATGAAAAATAAAATGAGGTTAACAGCTTATATAAATAAGCTGTTAATAAGCCGAAAATGACTTATGGCTTAAAAGGCCAAAAGGTGTTAAAAGAATAATAGGTGCAAGGTAAAACAGAAAAGACCCAAGGGCGCTAGTGGTTGTGTGGTGTGTGTTAAATATGTTGGTTGAGGTGAGGTTGAGGTCAGGGGTTCGAGCCTTGCTCACCCCTGATTTCCCTCAACTCCTAACATATTTTTATTTTTGCAAAACTTCTTTTTTAAAAAGCTTAAGGACCTAAAAATAAGCAATTTTTGTAAAATTACTTTTTATAAAAAAACACAAATAAGCACAGAAATAAGCTAAAAAGGTGACAGACTTAGATTTTTACACTAAGACTTAAAAGGCTAACTGTTAAGCATTTTTACAACCAAATAAGCTAACAAAAAGCAAATGAGCTTATGATAGCTTAACCCCTACTCCTAAATAGCACTAAGGATCAAAAATTAAGCAAAAACAAATAAGCTAACAAGCCTAAAAGACAGTTTCACTTAAAGGCTTTTAAGCTTAAATTCCTAAACTGAAATTTCTAAAAAAGCTTGAATAAGTTGTGTCCTAAACTAACTAAGCTAAAAGCACTTAAAAGCTAAACTAATAAGCAGAATGAAACATAAGACAAGCAAATCCAATAAGCTATAAGCTCAGATAAGCAAATAGCAATATTGGCCAAAACTGCTAAAACAGCCTACAAGGGCACTTTTGGGCTTAATTTTTAGCACTTAAAATGGATCCTTATGCTTATTGACTCATAAAACACCCTAAAAGAATTATCCTATAAGCTACATTAATCAGCAAACAAAATCTTTTTGATAATTCAGATAAAAGCCATGAAAAATGCTTATGAAAATGACAACTTACTCCTTCAGTATAGCTGTGTTTTTTCAAACTTTTTGAAAGACAAAAGGCTTTTGGCAGCCTCAGAACAAGCGAGTTTAAAAGCTTTTGTGAGACTCAAATATACTACAAAAAAAATAACATCTAGATGTCTAAAAGGCTTATTCTATCAATATCAAACCATAAAACATGCTTAAACTTATCTATCTTTTGAAAACTTGAAATTAAACTTTTGAAAAGACTTGTAAACTATGGCAGGATTTAACTAAAAACACAAATGGTAATTGCAAACTTAATACTTCTTCTTTCTACTGTATTTTAGATCAATTACAAACATGAAAACAACACTTAGATGCCACTTAATCAAACTCTTAACAATTAAGGTGGAAACATGAACTAGAAAGCCACAAATTTAAGCCATTACTACTTAAAACCTTAAAAATGAATTTTAAACTTTGACAACCTTTTAAAACAGATTTAATTACTTTAAATGAACTTGTTAAAATTGGCTTAGTGATCCAAACCAATAAAACCACAGATTTGACCCATTTTGCACCTTATGCCAAACACCTTTTAAATTCCTAAATATCATTTTTAAGCTTAAACAGGTTAAGAATACTTAAGAAAACTCAAAACAGATGAAGATTAAGGTATAATAAAATAAAAGCCAAAAAATATAAGCAATTAAAACTAAAAGATAAGAAGTAAAAATAAGCAAATAAGCAGTTGGCAGTTTAAGCTAAAAACATGAAAAATAGAGAAACTTACAAAACCCTTGCTCAAAATAGGGCAAATAAGCTGATCTACATGCTCTAGCTTGTCAAAGACAAGCTAGGTAAATACCAATAGCCCTCCCAGGTTTGGCCTTGTATCACAAATTAGCTTATGAGTGATTTTTGGGGGATTGTAAAATGCTTAAACTCTTCAAAGCTATGGAAAAACTTGAATGTTTAAGTAAAAAGCTGAGTATGATTAAAAAAGACGCTTATGGTGAGCTTATAAAACGTTTTCATAAACCAAATAACATTAACTTAAAAACAGATTTCTTAAAACTGAAAAACTTCAAATTTCATTAAACTTAAAAACAGATTACAAGACTTGGAAATTTAGGTTGCATAAAATAAAATACATTAAAAATAAGCTACTAAAACTAGATTAAAACTACTTGCCTCAAGGGCTTACAAAGGGTCTTATTTATATAAGAAATAAAATTAAAAGTCATTGGGGTCTTCAATGGTGCTAGTTTATGTGGAGTGAGTTAGCAGGTTGTGCTAGTTGTGTGAGTAAGTCAAAGAACTCATCAAAGCCTATCCATTTTTGCTTGCTCTCCAAGTCCTTCAATCATAGCCTCCATTCTTGTCTTCATTCTTGACGAATGGTGTGGTTTAGGATGCCAATCTTGTGGCGGTTTGTTGTTTTATAAAGTGGGGTTAAGGGTGATAGTGATAGGTTTGTCTGGGGTTGTAGGGTACTGTTTTGGGGAAGATAAACAGTAAATTGGGCGGGAAATTTGTTTTGGGATGGTTTAACGGGCGTTTGCCCCGTTTTTCTTATATGTTTGCATCGTTAATCCTTTTGGACTGACATTCTTATGTCTTAAGGACTACGGTTGCAATATAGGGTTAAGGGTGTATGGTTACAATGTGTTAAGTGTGTTTTGGGATATTTTTGGGCCGGTTTATGGGTTTTTCGGAATTTTATGGGGTTTTTGGGACCATAAACTTATAAGTTTTATAAAATGATTGTCTTAATGGGCTGGACCGACCCTTTTAAATAGGTGCGGGGTTGGGTCCATTTAAGATTTATTCATTTTCGGCTTCGTCTTTGACTTTGACTTTTCGTGTTGACTTTGATTTTGACTTTTGCTGACTTTGACTCGACCTTTCCATTCCCGTGCTCGGTTTTGTCCGTTTTGGCTTGATTTTGTCCTTTAGTTAATATCCGTTACCTGCACAATCATAAATCACAAAACACACAAATACAATGTATTTTTGGTATATTTTAGTCATTTTAGGCATGTTTTTATAGGTAAAAGGTATGTGTAATTAAGCACATACCAATCACGCAACCAATGTTTCATGAGAGATACCAACACTCTCATAATAGCTACGCAGAGTTTGATTGACAAACTCAGTTCTATTATCTGTACGAATGTTCCTGACAGGTGCATTCAATCTAACTTGTATCATCTTTAGAAACTTGATTATGAAATCAAGAGCTTTATCCTTTGAAGCTAGCAACTTTACCCATGTGAACCGAGAGTAATCATCCACAATGGCAAGGATGTTCTTTTTCCCATTTATACTTGCAACACGCATAGGCCCATAAAGATCTATGTGTAAAAGAAATAGTTTTTCCTGATTGGTGTCTTCAGATTTAGGTTTATGTGATTGTTTCTTGTTTTTGCCCATTGCACATGCCGAACACAGATGTTCTTTTTCAAATTTCAATCTGGGAAGACCTCGTACGAGACCATTGTTAACCAAATAATTAGTCGCACCAAAGTTCAAATGTGACAATCGTCGGTGCCATAACTAGGATTTGGTCTTTGAGGCTTTGGACAAGAAACAAATTGGAGAAGATGCCATCATATCCCTAATTGACAATGTATAAAGGTTGGTTTCCCTAGATCCAGATAGTAAATCATCACCTTCCAGATTACGAACAAAGCACATGTGTTTTTTGAAAGCTACTTTAAGATCATGAGTGAGAAATTGCCATCGGACGAATAGATTGTGTCCTAGTCCATTCAACATAATAAACCCTTGAAATTGTGATATTCCTTATCTAATAGTCACCATACCCCATAATATAACACCCCCATTTTGACATATATAGTAGCGGAAGCTAATCTGGGGTATTATTTCATAGTACAACAATCATAATCATAGAAAACGAATTGTAAAGAGAAGTTTTTGGAAAATTTAGTTATCATTCATTATTTCATCAGAGTTTTTACAAATTGAGGTCCCAAAATCTACATGAAAAACATTATAGTTGAATGAGAAACAGTTTAGCCATCTTCATGGTCCATGCTACTCCGTGCCATAGATGCTAGTTACTTGAGATAAACTTTGCTTAAAAGGTTCAACACAATAGTGATGTAGTGAAAGTTCATAGGTTTATGGTAAACAGTTTGAATACAAGTAATCATAACAGTGGGTTACGTTGTTATACACCCATAAGTGTAATAATTGCAATGAGTACAATTATTATGGAAAACAATATTATTGCCCTAAGCTCATGACACCGAGACCTTGAGATAATCATTAATCACAAGAAGTTGCCCCAATGGGTGCCTTTGCCAAACACCCGCATAGTGATTCAAATGAAGTGAGTTTGGTTACTAGAAAGTATAGGTAAACTAACGAGGGAGTTCATTCCCAAATATATCTATTCACAGCATTCGCGCTTACTTCGAAAAGTAATTAACAGTTCATGATAGTAGGGTCTTAATGACAAAAGTAAGGACTTAGGCAATAATATATCAAGATAGCATACAGTTGGAAAAACACTCGTATTCATGGTTTATAGGACATATCCCCCTCGCGGGTTTTTGAAAACATTAGAAGATTTAAAATGCGAGGCTATGAACTCACCTTAACAGGGAAAATCTGATTGATGGTAAAAGTATACAAGTGAAAGTTAACGCCTAGTCTCGCAACCATGGGGTAATATGTTCAAGTTTTTTTTAGGTGTGCTGGTTTATGTTCAAAACTTCATTAAAGTTTAAACGTCTTCTTTAATTTATTAGATTTATGAAGATATTGGTTTCACTGTTTTGGATTTCATAATCCAGAGGTCATGTAGATCGTTTGAGGAGCCAGGCACTTTAATCGTAAACCCAGCAAACTAGTCAAAAAAAAATACCCCAAATGGAAACCCGCTCACATGAAAATTCCTTGTAACGTGATACGATTAAGATTTTAAGTTTCTTCCAAAAGCTAGTCGATGCTAAATTACGTTATATCTATATAAGTAATTAATTTTTATATTGCGATCGAATCGTTAAGTATTAGCGATAAATTGTATGGGTTTTTAATAAAAATCGATTCTTTTAATATTTAATATATATATTTATAAATTTATAAAAAAAATTATATTTTATATTTTTAAGTTTGCAAAAATAGCAATATTTCCCTTGATTTATAAACTTTTACAGTTATGTCTTTATATATAATAGTATTTTAATTAAAAACCTTTAAACTTTGATACTGGCAAGATATGTACTTATGGTTATAACTTTAGGAAAAATTAACCATTTTTCAGCATCTATTATAAATTTCAGAAAGTTATGATATATACCCCTTACATGGAAATGATTTACAAATCAAGTCTAAAAAGCCATGCAAGCTTATTTTAGGGTTCCAAGTTATATTTTCAGGTTATAGCTTATTAGAATAAGCTAAAATAAGATGTTCTAACGTAAAAAAAGTTTAGAAAAAGGAATCGTTAGCTAGAAAATCAAAACGGGTCATTTTTAGGGTTTTAGTCAAAAACACATAGGTTTGAGGAATTAGGTTTAAAAGAGTTTATATTGTTCTTAGAGTATTATGACATTCTAGAAGAGATTATTGAGCTTATTGAACAAGTATTTTGAGCTATTGAGCTAAAATGGGTTCAATATGAGGGTTTTAGGTTCGTTAGCCCTAGAAACGACTTCAAGGGCTTCCTTCTCTTGATTCTTGGCTTCTATTCTAATCTTAGGGACTTCACTTGATTCTCCTTGGTCTGATTTAGAACTCCATTTGAGTGGTGATGAAGATTTGAGGTGTGATTGAAAGGGTTGCTTGGATTAGGCTTATATAGTGCTCAAAACCCTTGGTGCCCAAGTTTTATGCTTGGAGTAGGGAACAAGGTGCTAGAGTAGTGATTAAGGAAGGTTATAGGGTAAGTATGGAAGGCTAGAAAACTAGCTATGTAAGGTGTAGGGTGTGGAGGGGGTTCGGCTGCCATAGGGGTGACAAGGAGGTGTTTGTTTATTTGGTGGGAAAGTGTGGTGATGGAGGTGCTTGGTTGCTTGCTTGGTGATATGGTGGTAAGCTCATAGAGGTGCTAGGATGCTAGGTTGGTTTAAAATGGGTCAAAAATAAAATAAAAGGGGTGTCGGGTTTGGTTTGGTTTCGGCTTAGGATTTAGGGTTTTAATTCAAGTTAGGGTTAGGGTTTAGGTTAGTTTAAGGTTTAGGATTAAGGTTTAGGATTAAGATTAGGGTTTAGGATTAAGGTTTAGGATTAAGATTAGGGTTTAGGGTTTAGTTTGAGGTTTAAAATGAAATTAGGGTTTTAGGGTTTCATTTAGGGTTTAGGGTTTTAGATTAGGGTTTTAAGATGATTTAGGGTTTAGGTTTAGGGTTTATAAGTCATGCATTAAGTGTTTGTACCTTGTGCTAGAGTGGTGGTAAGAAACTAAAGTAATTTAAGAGGTAAAATGACCTAATTTGGTTTTCTTGCATTATTGACTTGTACATTGAGCTTAAATGAGTTGTACATTGACTTGGAGGGAAATTATATTTCAAATGTTATGCATTGTACACTTGTACACATGTTTGAAGGCTTGCACATTCATTTTATATGTATACATTACATACAACTAGGGTTTTGATATAAACGTTAACGGATAAAGTCTGTTTTGATATAACGTTGTAAATGGTACGTTAAATGGATAATGTATTTGGTAAAAATGATATTAAGATATAGACTTGACATATTAGGATGTTTACATGATATAAACATAGATATAATTGGCATAGGTAGGTTGTGTAAGCTCGTTTACTTTAGAGATGCAAGTTACGTTGCATAATGAGATAAAGCAAAAATTTCCCTGTAAAAAGGTGGTATATATATAGATGGATATTACAGTGCATCTAATTTAATAGATGGATAATTACATTAATCAAAATTACGGGTTGTTATAGTCTCCTTCCCTTAAAAGAAATCTCTTCCCGAGATTTAGTTTGATGCCGGAGTGATGTTTGAAAACAGATGTGGATACTTGGCACAAATTTAATCTTTGCGTTCCCATGTAAATTATGGTCCTCTTTTAAAGTTCCATCTTACTTTGACTATAGGAATACGACTTTGTTTCAGTTGCTTGACTTCTTGATCCATGATCTCTACTGGTTCTTCCACAAAGTTGAGTTTGTCATCAAGCCGAAGCTCTTTCCTTCGAATGACAAGGGATTCGTCAGATAAGCATTTCTTTAGATTAGAAACGTGGAAAGTATTGTGGACATTACTGAGCTCTTTAGGAAGCTCAAGTTTATATGCCACTGGGCCAATCCGTTCAAGGATTTTAAAAGGTCCAATGTACTGGGGATTAAGCTTTCCTTGTTTTTTGAATCGGATGACACCTTTATGAGGTGATACTTTTAACATAACACGATCTCCAACTTGAAATTCTAAAGGCTTTCTCCTTACATTGGCGTAAATTCTTTGCCGATCTCTTGCAGCTTGAAAGCGTTGTCAAATTTGCACTATCTTTTCAGTGGTTTTATGGATTATTTCTGGTCCTGTAAGTTGAACATCTCCAACTTCGGCCCCCCAACAAATAGGTGGATCTGCCACTTTCGACCATAAAAGTGTCTCAATGGTGCTGCCTGTAATATTGGCATGGTAAACTATTGATTGTAAAAAAATTCTACTAATGGTAAGTGTTTTTCCCATCCTTTTCCAAAATCTATAACACAGGCTCGAAGCATGTCTTCAAGTGTTTGGATGGTCCTTTCACTTTGCCCATCAGTTTCGGGATGATATGCCGTACTCATGTCTAATTGAGTACCTAAAGCACTTTGTAATGATTGCCAGAATCTGGACGTGAAATGACTGTCACGATCCGAGATGATAGATATTGGCACTCCATGCCGGGAGACTATTTCCTTTATGTATAACCTTGTAAGGGTTTCCATACTATCTGTCTCTTGGGTAGGGATGAAATGTGCGGATTTGGTAAGGCGATCGACAATGACCCAGATTGTGTCATGTCCGTTTGATGTTTTGGGTAGTTTTGTGATGAAATCCATTGTTATTCTCTCCCACTTCCACATAGGAATCTCTGGTTGTACCAGTAAGCCGGATGGCTTCTGACATTCTGCCTTAACTCTAGAACATGTCAAACATTTGCCAACATATTCAGCGATGATTGCCTTCATGTTAGGCCACCAATAGAGTTTCTTTAGATCCTGATACATCTTGTCAGAACCTGGGTGAATGGAATACTTTGATTTATGGGACTCATGCATGATTAAGTCTCTCAGATTACCAAAAAGTGGTAACCAGCTTTGGTTTTTAATACAACGAGTTCCATCAGGACGTATTTCAAATGCTTTGTCCATTCCTCGTAAGTTCTCAGCTTTGATGTTTTCTTCTTTGAGTGCTTCAGTTTAAACTTTGAGAATTTGTGATGGTAATTTTGGATGAATGGTCATAACTAATGATCTAACTCGGAGTGGTTTGATTCGTTCCTTCCGGCTTAAGGCATCTGCTACGACATTTGACTTTCCAAGATGGTAACGAATTTCACAATCGTAATCTGCAAGCAATTCTAGCCAACGGCGTTGTCTCATGTTCAACTCATTCTGATTAAGGATATGCTAAAGAATTTTATGATCAGTGAACACGGTACATTTAGTGCCATACAGATAGTGTCTCTAAATTTTAAGAGCGAACACTACTGCTCTTAATTCGAGATCGTGAGTGGTATAGTTTTCTTCATTAGGCTTAAGTTGTCGGGATGCATATGCAATAACCTTCTCTCTTTGCATTAACACTGCTCCCAGACCTTGATAGGATGCATCACAATAAATAACAAAATCGTCATTTCCTTCTGGTAATGCTAAAATTAGAGCTTCACATAGCTTTTGTTTAAGTAGTTGAAAAGCCGACTCTTGGTCTTTGCCCCAGATATACTTCTTGTTTTCTGGGTTAATTTAGTCAAAGACTTTGCAATCTTCGAGAAATCTTTGATAAATCTCCGATAACAGTCGGCAAGTCCTAAGAATTGACGTATTTCTGTGGGTGTAGTAAGAGATGCCGAATTCTTAACTGCTTCAATCTTGGCGGGGTCAACATGAAGTCCTTGAGTATCAATTAAGTGTCGAAGAAATTGCACGATACGAATCCAAGAAATCACACTTGGAGAATTTGGCATACAACTTCTCTTTTTTGAGTAATTCTAGGATTATTCTCAGATGATTTGCGTGCTCTTCTTTGTTACGAGAGTAGATGAGAATATCATCAATGAACACTATTACGAATTTGTCCATGTATGGTTTACACACACGGTTCATGAGATCCATGAATACAGCAGGTGTGTTAGTTAAACCAAATGGCATCACTTAAAATTCATAATGTCCGTATCTTGTTCTGAAAGAAGTCTTGGGAATATCTTCGTCCCTTACTCTCAGTTGATGATAGCCTGATCTTAAGTCAATCTTCGAGTAGACACTCGAACCTTGAAGTTGGTCAAATAGTCTAAATCCTGGGTTAATGGTAACGATTCAGTTACCGTAAGTTTATTCAACTCCCGGTAATCGTTCACATTCTAAAAGGATATGTTTTTCTTTTTAACAAACAGACAGGAAGCTCCGAAGGCGAAGTACTTGGTGGATAAAACCTCAATCTGATAACTCTTGAAATTGGTTAGATAGTTCCTGCATTTCTGAAGGAGCTAATTTATAGGGTGCTCGGGCTACAAGTGTTGTTCCTGGAATTAGATCGATTTGGAAATTTAGCTGCCTTGTTGGTGTGGTACTTTTGGTGAAAGATTGTTAGAATGATCAACCCTAAGCCTTATCATAAAAACCGTATTTAACTTTATAAACTTGTTACTCCTTAGATCTAGTGGTGGAGATGTGTATCTTTGCCAAGCTTATGATAGAATACTCGACATGACCGAACAAATGAGCGAATTAGTTACATGTTACCACATAAATTAGTTAAGTGATTTGAGTGTTTTCATCTTCCTATTTCGTGAGGTGTTTGGTTGTATACTAGTAATTAATCAAATAAATGCTTAACGAAAAATCCTTAGGGATACATTTTCATAAATTTTTAGAGGCTACTTGAGGACAAGTAGGATTCAAGTGGGGGGATATATGATGCCATCAAATAACGTCACTTTTATAGCATCATTTATCCCATTTAAATTACCCATTTTGTATAATTATTGAAAGAATTATTACTTAATCATTTATAGTTAAGAATTGCAGTAATTATGGAGTACTTGGTGAAGATTAGCTAAAAGGAACACACTTTGGAGCTTAAATGAAGACATTTGAAGGAACTGTTCTGACACCTCAATACGTCGTATCCAACAAGGAAGATACGGCGTATCCGTGCCTGCACTTCACAAAATACCACAAAGAATTCAAGCTCAATACGCCGTATCCAGAAGACTTCTATACGCCGTTTCTAATATATAGTAATAAAATATTCTAGAGGATATTGAATGTGGTCCCTACTCTAATAAATCCCTAATACGTCGTATCCCACATCGCCCAATACAACGTATTGATCAATTTTTAGACTCTATAAATACAAAACCCTAAACTCAGTTGTAGACATGCTTTTCACCACCAAGTCTGATTTTTATAAGATCTATGAAGCCATTAAGGTCCTATAAAGTGGTCTAATCAATGGGAAAAATCTTGTAATCTCTACACACCACTATACACGTTCGGTTAGCATTATGTTTAATCGTTCATCTATGAGTCCAGGATAGAAACATATAATGCTTATTCATATAGCTAGAATAATAGGATCACCAATAGAAAGTCCTGTTTTGATCTATGGTTAAGTGGATAGGTAGACTAAGCCGGTGACTTAGGATTACTAATGACATCAAATAAAATCTATTTTATAGCATCATTTATCCCATGTTATTAACCCATTTTGTATAATTATTGCAAAGAATTGTTACTTAATCATTTATATTTGAGAATTGCAGTAATTACGGAGTACTTGGTGAATATTATCAAAAGGCGCGCATTCTGGAGCTTAAACAAAGATATTTTGAAGATTAATGATTCTGACTACCAATACGCCGTATCCATCAAGGAAGATAAGGCGTATCCGTGCCTGCACTCACCAAATACAACAAAGGAAAGAAGATCAATACGCCGTATCCATAACAATCCGTATTTTAGGTCATTGTACGACGTTATATATCTCACTATTTATTTTTAGTCTTGTACACGTTTGCTTTTAATTTTAATAGTTAGGTTAAATCGCGTAAGCTAAAAAATATCATTCAACATAAACGGGCATCAAACAGATAAATGTTTACGTCAAGCAAGTGTTAGATAATTATTTAGAGGATAATTATTAACTTTGCACATTTTTATTTTATTGGTTACGTAAAGTGTTTACGTTTCGCGATAAAATACGTTTAGGCATTCCCAAAACCACCAAAACTTTTCAACGCTTCAACAAATACCCATTATTATAGCTAATACCCAAAGTTTTATAAAACTTCACAATGTTAACATTTTGGTCAAATTGTACATAAAATAAACCAACTAGAACCTACACTTTACAAGTTATACCTTTACACTTAATCTTTATACATTTAAATTTCAAATATAGCTAAAATGTCATCAAAATATCAAAGATATTTCTAGTACTCCCTCCTCCCCTAAATTTTTGGATCATATGTAGTCTCATGGGGACAATTAGCACACAAACTACTAACTAGTACCTTGTACAACTTTAACTCATTAAACCTTATGTCCATGACTAGTATAATTGACCAAGGGCTCTCTTTAAAACCCTCATCTTGTCTTAAGACTTCTACAAGTGGTCTTGGACTAGTCTTTGTAGTATATATACATGCATAACTAGATAGAAGTATTATACACTCATTCCTTAAGCAAAACAACACAAAATCTCTCTTGTTTCCTTCTTCTAACCCACGGCCAAACACAAAACCCCTAAATAATCCATACAAAAATTATTAAGCAAGTATACAAGTGTTCTAACAACATATCTAAGATATACCATGAAGGTTTAAAGGTTTAGTTAAGCATTTACAAGGGTTAATTAAGAAAGGTTTTGGATTAGGGTTTCATTGGATTTAGGGTTTTCTAACTATTGGAAGCTTGGGTTTAATATCTAAACTAGGGTTTAGATCTTGTTGTTCATCATCCTACTTCTTACTAAGGTTATCTAAAACCCTTAAACTCTTTACATTTGTGATTTCATATGTATATTATGTTTATATAGTGAATCACCATCTAGGAACATTATTAACATGTAAAATGGATACCCTCATCTTGTCTTAAGACTTCTACAAGTGGTCTTGGACTAGTCTTTGTAGTATATATACATGCATAACTAGATAGAAGTATCATACACTCATTCCTTAAGCAAAACAACACAAAATATCTCTTGTTTCCTTCTCCTAACCCATGGCCAAACACAAAACCCCTAAATAATCCATACAAAATATTTTTAGCAAGTATGCAAGTGTTCTAATAACATATTTAAGATATACCAAAAAGGTTTATTGGGATTAAAAGTCTTCTTGATGTTGTTTGAATTACTGCTGCTAATGTTTGTGTTAATATTGATCAATTGGCTTTAGTGATGCTCATGAACTTCAAAGAAAATATGCTAAGTGTTTACTACTGCTAGTACCAGTTACTACTGCTAGTGAATATTAGTACTACTAGTGAAAATATGATAAGTGTTTACTACTGCTAGTACAAAGTTAGTACTGCTAGTGAATATTAGTACTACTTAAGGTTAAGACTGCTCAGAGATTCATTAATGCTACTGAGGTTAATAAGTTAGTAATGTTTGTTGTTAGTACTGCTTATATAACACCCCCATTTTTGACATATAGCAGCAGAACCTAATCTGGGGTATTATTTCATAGTACAACAATCATAATCATAGAAAACGACTTAAAAGAGACGTTTTTAAATGATAAGTTATCATTCATTATTTCATCAGAGTTTTTACTAACAGAGGTCCCAAAATCTACATGAAAACATAAAGTTTAAATGATAATAGTTTAGCCATCTTCAAGTCCGTGCCACTTCATGCCATAAGATGCTCAGTTACCTGAGATAAACATGCTAAAAAGGTCAACACAATGATTGAGTGAAATTCATAGGTTTATGGTAAACAGTTTGAATACAAGTCATCATAACAGTGGGTTACATTGTTATACACCCATAAGTGTAATAATTGTAATGAGTACAATTATTATGGAAAACAGTATTATTGCCCTAAGCTCATGACACCGAGACCTTGAGATAATCAATAATCACAAGAAGTTGCCCCAACGGGTGCCTTTGACAAACACCCGCATAGTGATTCAAATGAAGTGTGTTTGGTTACCAAAAAGTATAGGTACACCAACGAGGAAGTTCAGTCCCAAATAAATCTATTCACAACATTTGCGCTTACTCCGAAAAGTAATTAATGGTTCATGATAGTGGGGTCTTAATGGCAAAAGTAAGAACTTAGGAAATAATATATCATGATAGCATACAGTTGGAAAAATACTCATATTCATGTTTTATAGCATGTATCCCCCTCGTGGGTTTATGAAAACATTAGAAGATTTAAAATGCTAGTCTATGAACTCACCTTAACAGGGAAAATCTGATTGATGACAAAAGTATATCAAGTGAAAGTAACGGCCTCGTCATGCAACCTGGGGTAATATGTCAAGTCTTAGTGTGATGGTTTATGTTTCAAAAATTTATAAAGTTTAACGTATTACTTTGATTTATTAATTTATGGAAATATTGTATCACTGTTCGGACCATCATAATTCAGAGGTTATGTAGTAAACGTTTGAGGAGCCAGGACACTTTAAATCATAAATCTAGGAAACTGGTCAAAACGTATTCCCAAATGAAACTCCTCACATGAAGCTCCCTAGTAACGTGATACGATAAAATTTTAAGTTTCTTCAAAAGTTAGTCGATGATATATTACGTTAAATATATAACGTAATTGTTTTATAATGCGTCGATCATTAATTAATAGCGATAAATGTATTGGGTTTTAATAAAATTGAGTTTTATAATATTAATATATATTTTTATAATTTATATAAAAATATTATATTTTATATTTTTAAGTTTGCAAATATGGCAATATATACCCTTGGTTTATAAACTTTTACAAGTTTAGTCCTTTATATATAATTTAAACCTTTAACTTTGAAACTTGGAAAAATAGGTCCTTATAGTTATAACTTTAGAAAAATAACATTTTTAGCCCCTCTAGTTATAAATTTTAGAAAGTTACGATATATACCCCTAGCATGGAATATATTTGCAAAACAAGTCCAAAAAGCCATGCAAGCTTATTTTAGGGTTCCAAATGATATTTGCAGGTTATAGCTTATTAGAATAAGCTAAAGTAAGATGTTTTAATGTAACAAAAGTTTAAAAAAGGATTCGTTTGCTAGAAAATCAAAACGGGTCATTTTTAGGGTTTTAATAAAAAAACACATGGGTTTGAGGATTCAAGGCTTTAACAAGAGTTCATATATGATCGTAAGAGTATTATGAACATTCTAATATAGATTATAAACTTATTGAACAAGATTTTGAGCTTACTTGAGCTAAAATGGGTCGAAATGAGGTTTTCGGGTTCATACTCCTAGTAACAACTTCAAGGGTTCCTTTCTCTTGATTCTTGGCTTCTATTCTGATCTTGGGGCTTCACTGATGTTAGAGAGAACTTTGGCATTGATTAACGTCATGTCATTCCACGATTGATTAAGAACAGAGGTAATTCTGGTTTGATTAAAAATTGATCATTATCCAACAGGATCAATTACTTGTTAACTAAGCCCGGATGAGGTTTAGAAAAGCAACTGGGTCATTTGAAGGAGCCTTGATAGATTATTGGGCTCACTGGGCCAAAATATGAAACTTAGCCCAAACCGCCGCCAGGCAGAATGCCAACTCGCCGTTAGGAGAATCAAGCAAACCGCCATGAGGAATAACATTTGAAAAGGGGCGGGTTGATTATTTTAATAAAAAAATATTCGACCAAACCGCCGAGGGACGGCGGTTTACCTGTTGGAATAAAATAATAGAAAATTATGGCAACCCGCTGTTAGACAACCCGTTGTTGGCCAACCCGCCATTCGACAACTCGCTGTGAGTCAACCCGCCTTTAGGCAACTCGCTGTGAGTCAACTCGCCGTTAGGCAACTCGCTGTGAATCAACCCGCCTTTAGGCAACTCGTTGTTAGGCAACTCGCTGTGAATCAACCGGCCGTTAGGCAACTCGCTGTGAATCAACCTGTCGTATGAACCAGCGGGTTGAGTATTTTATTAAAAACTAATAAAATAACCAACTCGCCACCTAGAAACATACGCAACTCGCCATTCGGACTGGACCTTACAACACTACATTGGTATTTTTATGTAAAACGACCCTAGATCTAATTTTTATACCCTTTTTACTGTGTTTTCATTCGATTCTTTGATCATATACACTGAATAAATGTTATAGATAAAGGTTCTATGGATTTCTTTGCAAGAAAGAAACACTCGAAATCGGCGATTTGATGCTTTGTTCTTGGCGGCGATGGTTGCGAGTTGTGTGTGTGTGTTTTATCTTTGACCGATTTTCGAAAGGTTTGACCAAATGGCAACTCGCCGCAACTTTTATACTCCTAAGTTAGAAAGTTGGCAGATTTAGTCCCTTAGGTTTCCATCTTCTTTTATTTTTGTTTTAAGTATTTCTAAGGCTTTTCTAAGATTAGGCAATTGGCCAACTAAGTCCCTATTGGTAAATAAGGCTAGGAAACAAAAAGCAAATGCTTTTTAAACCCTAAACATTACAACACTAAGATAATTTGGACCTTTGATTAAAATTATTAACTCTCCTCTTCAAATATTAACCCATTAGAATTAGAACAAAACATCTTTATTTTTACTCTTTCATAGCATTCAACAGTCTTTTAGAACCCCTTAGATTTTTCTCATTTACTCTCCCCCTCGAACAACGAATCATTTTCTATTGAAAGAGCTGTAGTCGTTGATTAAGAGGAAAAGATCAGGCGAATAGCACTCCCCTCACCATTATAATACTCTTTACTCAATAAAGCATGGATATAATGTAATCATGCCCAGACATCAATCAGAGGTTGCAATATGAAGTACTTTGCAAAAGTTAGTAATTCCAAATGACCTTAAAAATATTTCCTAAAGTATTTTGTTATATTATAATTAATTAATTTTAAATTTCCAGTAATATATATATATATATATATATATATATATATATATATATATATATATATATATATTATTTTTTTTATTTTTTTTGGCCTATTTACAAAGGATACACGAAGACATTCTGTTTACTCATCCTCTCCTTCTTGAAGCTGTTCTGAGGAGTTTCAGGGGTCAATCCTTCTTGCCTAGGCGTGGAAGAAAGAAAATTCGAACCGTTCTTCTTGGTAAAGCTTTTGTGAGAATGGCCGCAAGTTGATAGTTCGTTTCCACGAAGTAGAGTTCAACCACTTCTATTTCATTGCTCTCGATGAAATGGTTGCCGTTATGTCGAATCTTCTATTGTGTTTAGAGCGAGTGCTGGACGTTGTTACAGCAAAGAGAAATAGCACTTTTGTTATCACAGTATAGAGGAATTTTATTGAAGTCAAATCCGTAGTCTTTGAGCTGTGATCGCATCCAAAGGATTTGAGCACAACATCCAGACATGGCAATGTATTCAGCCTCTGTTGTTGATATTGCAGTGCTTCTTTGCTTCTTTGATGACCAGCAACCAATTAATCTCCAGAAAATGGAGCACTTCCCACGCTTCTTCTTGAATCTTGACATCCCGCTTGGATCGCATCTGCATAAGTGTATAGTGACATGGCGTTGTCTTTCGGATACCAAAGACCCATGTTAATGGTTCCTTTTAAGTACCGAAAGACACGTTTGATTGCTTCAAAGTGCTTTTTGGTAGGCTTAGCCTGATATCTAGCACACATGTAGACGGCGAATACAAGGTCGAGTCTACTGGCTGTAAGGTACATAAGGGAGCCAACCATTCCTCTGAATCGAGTTTGGTCCACTGGTGAATCCCAATCCCCTTGAATCTTCACCAGTTTCAATCGATCCACCATTGGTGTATCGACAGGGTCAGAGAGATCCATTCCATATTTCTTTAAGGTTTCGAGAGCATATTTTGCTTGGTTAATAAAGATGCCTCCGGGACTTTGAGAAACTTGTAGTCCTAAGAAAAATGACATTTGTCCCATCATTGACATTTGAAATTTGGAGCTCATCTCTTTTGAAAATATGTTACACCAGCTATTATGATTGTTGAGGCAAAATGATGTCATCTACGTCTTATTTGAACAAAGTAGGAATGTTGTCCTAATTTGCGTGTGAATAGCGTTGGATCCACGGCACCCTTGAAGAAATTGTTGGCCAACAGGAACTTTGAGAGTGTGTCATACACAACGCCTTTGGTTGCTCTTGCTTTAGGACTTCATATAGAGCCTTCTTCAGATGATAGACGTGAGTGGATTTTCCTGGTCTTCAATCCTTCAGGCGGATGACAAAGATTCTTCTTGAAGTCACATTCAGAAAAGAGTTTTGAATTCCATCTGGTAGATGATCATATTCTTGGTTGCAACATTGGCAATGAATATTCTGATGGCCTCTATCCGGTGACAAACTGGAGCAAACGATTCTTCAAAATCAATACCTTCCTCCTACACGTATCCTTTGAAAACTAAACGAGCTTTGTTTTTTCGTAACCTCAATTTTTCATTCAGGCTTCACTTTGTTGATTCACTTGAGAGCTGATAAACCATAACATAGATTGAGCGATGGTACTAATTCCAATCTTTCAACGTCGAGCAAATTCGTGAATTTCATTCTTGCATGGCTTGAAACCCGCATCTTTCTATCACGGCCTTTTGATAGTTATAGGTTCGACTTTGGACAGTTCAATATGGTGGAAACAGCACCATCAAAGCATCGGATTGTAACGTTTTCTGGTAGATACAGGAAAGAGAGGGTTGATTGCCACCATGTTATCCATGAGGTTGATCTTTGGTCCATCTTCTGAGATGATCTGGTGGTAATTAACTTGGGATAGGTTCCCTGCTGAAATTAACATTCACAGATGATGATTGTGCCGAACCTGATCTGTCTAGTTACTAGGTTTGTGAAGGATGTAAAGACATCGTGATGTATTGGGGTGTCTTCGTGAGTGGGTTCTTCTGCAATTTCTTGATGTTGATGGATGATGGCTATATCGGATGTTGAGGATGAAGCACTTGTCGACGGTGCATCTTGAGCAATCTGTTGTAGCAAAGATGTATCCTGGTGGAACAACGTGAGCGGTTAATTTCTGTAGCAGATGGTACTGGTTCATTGGACTCGAGATTTGTTCAAGGTGTTCAATCAAACATGGTTGAAATAACATCCTCAGCCTTTATCGGTTGGTAGCTGAGCCCTAATTGAGTTGTCAGGGGCATGATGAAAGGCTCGGGTCCCTGACTCATGCGTTACAGGCCGTTGACTGATGCATCATCATCGAATGTGACGTGAATTGTTTCATTAATCGACCGTGTTATCTTATTGTTGATTTCTATAGCCCTTCCTGCTAGGAGCATACAACGAAAATTTTTCACAATGTCAGCATGTTGGCTTGAAATTTTCCTTGGTTTTCGCTATCATATGTAGGATAGCACAGGAGCACCAAATACTCGAAAATGTAAGATCCAGGCTTTTTTTTTTCCCCTTAGGAGCTAATCTATAGGGTGCTTGGGCTACAAGTGCTGTTCCTGGGATTAAATTGATTTGTAATTCTACTTGGCAAACAGGAGGAAGGCCAGGTAGATTTTCAGGAAAAACTTCCGGAAATTCTTTGACTACCGGAATATCTTCTAGTCGTTTCTCGTCTGACTTCTTCTCCATTACTTGGATTATGAAAACTTAACAACCTCGGGATATATATCTTTTAGTTTTTATACAGGATATGAGAATTAGTCAGGTTTTACTTTGGTCACCTCGGATGATCAAAGTTTCACCGTTGATTGGGATGTAGACGACTTTCTCATCACAGATAATTCTAGCATGATACTTGGATAACCAATCCATACCGATGCCGACGTCAAAACTACTGAGTTTGATCAGCATAAGATCAATTTTGAAAGGTTGGTTTAACAAGGTCAGAATTACACCCTGAATAACAGTGTTTGTGCTTACTTAGTTTCCGTCAGCCATTTCGATATTGTAAAAAATATCTATTGTAATGGGTGGAATATTTAGCTTAGAGGCAAGAGATATGGATACGAAGCTTTTATCATCTCCAAAATCAAATAATACTCTAGCTAGATGTTGGTTTAGAAGGAACATACTCGTGACTACGTTCGGGTCTTGGTGAGCATTCCTATCCCTCAGCATGTAGGCTCTTCCCTAGGCATTGTTGTTGGTGGTCTTTTGGCACTGATTTGCATAATACCCTTTGTCTCCATAGGCATGACAAGTAACTGTCACTGGTAGCAGATTACTTCCAGCGGCTGGCCCTTTGTTTCTATAGTTCTTGGTCAGATGACCCACCTTGTTGCAAGTATTACACTTAACAGTGCAAGGTCCTGTGTGATGCAGAGTGCATTTATTACATAAAGGACGGTTTCCAATATACCTATTGTTTTTAGTTGGAGTGACAACATAAGACCTGAAGGTTTCTTGTCTTCTGTTCTGTTGTGGTTGGTGATTATTGTAGCGGTTGTTGGTGTTGATGTTACGGTAGTTGTTTTTGTTAAAAGTTATTCTGTCGTCAAACTTTTGTTTGTGATCACTTGATACTTGCACCAGGGTGTGCTTCATTACCTGATCCATTAGCCTCTAGGCTATGTTAACAGCTTCCTCTAGAGTTTGAGGTTTAGAGGCGGTAACATTCCCTTCAATACTTCGAGGCAATCCCCTGATGAAAACTTCCATCATTTTCTTAGAATCTGGCACCATAGTGGGACATAAGGTTGCCAATTCTTAGAATCTTCTCTCATATGCCTTGAGATCATTCCCCTTCACAGTCCAATGGTAAAATTCATCTTCCATCTTCTGGACCTCAGTTTGGGGACAATACTTCTTTATCAAAAGCTTCTTGAATTCAACCCAGGTAATCTTGTAAGCTTTTTCTATCCCAATAGGTTGGGCAAAAGAATTCCACCAGGATAGAGCTTCTTCAGTTAAAGTACCAGTAGCAAACTTTACCTTGCAGTCTTTGGTACAGTTGCTACGGGAAAACACTGATTCAGTTCGCTCAAACCAGCGGATAAGTCTAACAACTCCTTTTGTACCTTTAAAGTTGATAGGTTGGCATCTCATGAACTCTTTGTAGCTACATTTTCTTGCTACAGGAGCTTCTCTTGGTCTGGTGGTATTATCAGTATTTTCCATGTTAGCGGCTTATGCTTCCAGAGTTACGATAACACTGTCAGCAACTAGTTTCCTGATGGTAGCTTGAGTCATGGCTGGTGCTTCAGATGTTGATGTCCTTTTGGGAGGCATTCTATCAACATAAGACAACACGTAATAAGAATGATATCACAAGTCTTAAAATGAAATGCTTATTTTTGAACTTTAAGCATTTTTAACAATAGTGATATTAAAATCATAGATACTTATTTGATATGAATTCTAACAAGCATCTAACTTATTAGTTTATTTTCTGGGGGTCATGGTAAGATTCATAATGATGAAGACGGAGATGAAATATAGGACACAGGATGAATATGAAACGGGATCACCATTATATTATATCATAAACGACTTGCCTTTTTACTGTACATAGTTAAAATTTGACAAGTGTTGTTATTTATACCACACATCCTATGGCTAGGTTCTATCAAAAGCTATAACTAGTATCTAATCTAGTAGTCTGATGGTCCTTCCCGGCTGTTCTTGTGTTCATAGATTGCATTCAGAAGACTTTCCTTATCTGCTTGGTGACGAGCCTGGATATCTTTAATGATTTGTTCTAGATTAGCAATCCTGAAGCAAGCCAGAGCAATCTTGTTGTTATTTCCCATTTGCTTTCTTTGAAGTTTAGCAATTTGAGTATGAGACTCTCAGAGTTCAGCTTCCAGATTGTCAAAATCTTGTTGTATGATCACCTGACCATTTCCAAGACCTTCTATTTTATCTTCTATGTGCTCAATGTGGTCAAGAGAAAGTTCATCTAGGTGATTCAAAATTTCCTAAATTTGCTCCTCGTGACGGTCCAGACTTGTCTTACGAGAGCTTTCTCCTATCTCAAATTCTTGAGGTAGGACAGAAGTAGAGGAGGATGATCGGTCATGACCTCATTTTGTAAATGGAAATAATTCCTTAGGAAAAAAGAATTCTTGAGGATTAAACATTGGAGATAGCATTGAAGATGGAGGCACAATAGTTGGCGGTGGAATAGGTGATTCTTTAGCATAGTATGCATGCATGACCTTCATATAGGGGTCATCATGAAAAAGTGAAAGAGTTGGTGAAGCTATTGGAACTAAACCAAATGAGTTATTTGAAGAGCTAGAATAAGTTTTTCCTGGTGAAGCTGGGACATAGTCTGGGGAAGCCGAGATATAGTCAGGAAAGTTAGAGGAAAAAGCATCCTCAATATTAGAAGTAGGGTGGCTGGGAGAAGACATCACTCTGTTAACAACCCAGTGGTAAATAACATAAGTTATTTATATAATAGTATAATAGTTATGTACTTTACATACTATTCGGGAGATGTAATGGCACGTAGGACTTTCTTGGATGGAAAAAAAAGAAAAGTAGTTATAGTTAAGGTTTCAACCTTGTTCTTTATAACTGTGGCTCTTGATACCAATCTATAACACCCCCATTTTTGACATATAGCAGCGGAAGCTAATCTGGGGTATTATTTCATAGTACAACAGTCATAATCATAGAAAATGACTCAAAAGAGACGTTTTTAAAAGATAAGTTATCATTCATTATTTCATCAGAGTTTTTACAAAATAGAGATCCCAAAATCTACATGAAAACATAAAGTTTGAATGATAACAGTTTAGCCATCTTCAAGTCCGTGCCACTCTGTGCCATAAGTTGCTCAAATACCTAAGATAAACATGCTAAAAAGGTCAACACAATGGTTGAGTGAAATTCATAGGTTTATGTTAAACAGTTTGAATACAAGTCAATAGTGGGTTAAGTTGTTATACACCAATAAGTGTAATAATTGCAGTGAGTACAATTATTATAGAAAACAATATTATTGCCCTTAGCTCATGACACCGAGACCTTGAGATAATCAATAATCACAAGTAGTTACCCCAATGGATGCCTTTGCCAAACACCCTCATAATGATTCATTAGAAGATTTAAAATGCGAGGCTATGAACTCACCTTAACAGGGAAAATCTGATTGATGACAAACGTATATCAAGTGAAAGTAACGGCCTCGTTACGCAACCTGGGGTAATATGTCAAGTCTTAGTATGATGGTTTATGTTTCAAAACTTTATAAAGTTTAACATTTGATTTATTAATTTATGAAAATATTGTATCACTGTTCGAGCCATCATAATTCAGAGGTCGTGTATTAAACGTTTGAGGAGCCAAGACACTTTAAATCGTAAATCCAGCAAACTCGTCAAAATGTATACCCAAATGAAACTCCTCACATGAATCTCCCTAGTAACGTGATACAATATGATTTTAAGTTTCTTCAAAAGTTAGTCGATGATAAATTACGTTAAATATAACACGTAATTGTTTTATAATGCGTCGATCGATGATTAATAACGATTATTATGTCGGGTTTTAATAAAATCGATTTTTATAATATTAATATATATTTTTATAATTTATATAAAAATATTATATTATATATTTTTAAGTTTGCAAAAATGGCAATATATACCCTCGATTTATAAACTTTTACAAGTTAGTTCTTTATATATAAAGTATATATAATTTAAACCTTTAACTTTGAAACTTGTCAAGATAGGTCCTTATTGTTATAATTTTAGGAAAATGACATTTTCAGCCCCTCTAGTTATAAATTTCAGAAAGTTACGATATATACCCTTATGATGAAAACATTTACAAATCAAGTCCAAAAAGCCATGAGCTTTGTGTGTGTTAGGGTTCCAAATGTTATTTGCATGATATAGCTTATTAGCATAAGCTAAAATAAGATGTTTCTAATGTACAAAAAGTTTAGAAAAAAGGATTCGTTAGTAGAAAAAATCAAAAACAGGTTGTTTTTTAGGGTTTTAGTAATAAACACATGGGTTTGAAGGATTTAGGCTTAAACAAAGAGTTTATATATGATCTTAAGAGTATTATGAATATTCTAAAACAGATTATGAGCCTTATTGTAACAGATTTCGAAGCTTACCTGAGCTAAATGGGCTCGAATTGAGGGGTTCTTTGGGTTCGTAAGCCAGAATTAGAGAGGAAAAGCCCTTCAATGCTTCTTTTTCTTTGATTTTGTTCTTATTTTGCTTGAGTTATTCCTTATTAATAAAAAACGCATGGGTTTGAGGATTCAAGGCTTTAACAAGAGTTCATATAGGATCAAATAGACCTTATGATAGTTCTAATACAAATTATGAGCTTATTGAAAAAGATTTTGAGCTTACTTGAGCTAAAACGGGTCGAAATAGGGTTTTCGGGTTCGTACGCCTAGAAACGACTTCAAGGGCTCCTTTATTTTGATTTCTTGGCTTCTATTCTGATCTTAGGGACCTTATACTTCTTCCTTGGCTGATCTAGAACTCTATTTGTGTTTGTAATGAAGATTTGAGGTGTGTTTGAATGGGTGTGCATGTTTTGGCTTTATATAGGGCTTGAAACCCTTGGTGCCTAAGTTTTCTTGGTGTCTAAGGGTTAAGGGTTGTAGAGTGGTGATTAAGGGATGCTAGGTGATGATTATTGAGGGCTATAAGGGTAGCTAAGCAAGGTACGGGGTATTGGAGGAGATTCGGCTACATAGGAGTGACAAGGAGGTGATCATGCAACTTGGTGGCCAAGGGAGGTGATGGATGTGGTTGCTAGGCTGCTTGGTGATGTGGTGGTGATGTCCTAGAGGTGCTTGAGTTGTTAGGGTGCTAGCTTGAGTTGAAAATGGGTCAAAATGAAAGAAAAATGGTGTCGGGTTGGTTTAAGGTTTAGGAGTCATGCATTAAGTGTTTGTACCTTGTGTTAGAGTGGTGGTAAGAAACTAAAGTGATTTAGGAGGTAAAATGACCTAGTTTGGTTTTCTTGCATTAATGACTTGTACATTGAGCTTAAATGAGTTGTACATTGACTTAGAGGGAAATTATATTTCAAATTTTGTGCATTGTACACTTGTACACATGCTTGAAGGTTTGCACATTCCTTTTATATGTATACATTACATATAATTAGGGTTTTGATGTAACCATTAACGTTTAATGCTTGTTTTGATATAACGTTTTGAAAAGTACGTTAAATGGATAATGTACTTGGTAAAAATGATATTAGGATATAGACTTGACATATTAGGATGTTTACATGATATAAACATAGATAGAGATTCCATTGGTAGAGGTTGCGTGAGCTCGTTTACTTTAGAGATGCAAGTTACGTTGCATAAGGAGATAAAGCAAAAAATTTCCCTGTAAAAAGGTGGTATATATATAATAGATGGATATTATAGTGCATCTAATTTATTAGATGGATAATTGCATTGATGAAAATTACGGGTTGTTATAGTCTCCCTCCTTTAAAAGAAATCTCGTCCTGAGATTTAGTTGGATGCCGGAGTGATGTTGGAAAAAAGATGTGGATACTTGACACGTATTTGATCTTCGCGTTCCCACATAAATTCTGGTCCTCTTTTAGAGTTCCATCTTACTTTGACTATAGGAATATGACTTTGTTTCAGTTGCTTGACTTCTCGATCCATGATCTCCACTGGTTCTTCCATAAAGTTGAGTTTGTCATCGAGTCGAAGCTCTTTCATTAGAATGACAAGGGATTCATCAGATAAGCATTTCTTTAGATTAGAAACATGGAAAGTACTGTGGACATTACTGAGCTCTTCAAGAAGCTCAAGTTTATATGCCACTGGTAAAATCCGTTCAAGGATTTTAAAAGGTCCAATGTACCGAGGGTTAAGCTTTCTTCGTTTTCTGAATCGGATGATACCTTTACGAGGTGACACTTTTAACATAACACGATCTCCAACTTGAAATTCTAAAGGCTTTCGGCTCATGAACTTCAAAGAAAATATGCTAAGTGTTTACTACTGCTAGTACACAGTTACTACTGCTAGTGAATATTAGTACTGCTAGTGAAAATATGCTAAGTGTTTACTACTGCTAGTACAAAGTTACTACTGCTAGTGAATATTAGTACTGTTCAAGGTTAAGACTGCTCAAAGATAAGTTAATGCTGCTGAGGTTAATAAGTTAGTATTGTTTGTTGTTAGTACTGCTTATATGATATGTATTAAGTTATTTGTTTATAGAAAAGATTATGGATACTTAGGAAAGTATTGTAAGCCGACTAGGGCTCCTTGGTGTATAAAAGGAGGTCCTAGGGCATAGAGTTTGATATCTTTTATCGTATAATTCATAGCTTCAAGGTCTTTGTAACCCTAATACTTTGAGAGTATTCGTATTATTATGATTAATAATATTGGAGCTTATTTGTTGAATTGTATGTTCATTGAATCACTGTTTCATTAATAATTCTTCTTAATATTAAAAATTAGATTCTGTATAATCTTTAATACATTCAAACACAATTTCTACTATAGTTATGTTAGATTTATCAAATATAACTAAACTTTAAACAAGCTTAAGGAATTCGATCTATTAAAGTGGGATCAACAAATGGTATCAGAGCTTGTTGAGAAGCTGTGAATAAGAAGAACCTGTTTTTGCTTAAAGATATGGATCAAGATTCTGGACACATGGTGGCTGCATCCAAAGTTCCCATGCTTAAACCTGGTGAGTATTAGATATAGAGGATGAGGATTGAACAATATATCCAGATGATAGACTATGCAATGTGGCTAGTCATAGAGAATGGTGCAACCTTGCCAAAAACAAACATTGTGGAAGGAGTTATAACAGAGATGCTTATTACAACTGTTGAAGAAAAGGCTCAGAGAAGATTATAGGTGAAAGCTAGAAGTACTTTAAGGATGGGCACTCCGAATGAACATCAGTTAAAGTTTAACTCTATAAAGGATGCTAAGAAGTTGCTGGAAGCTGTTGAAAAGAGATTTGGTGGGAATGCAGCTATAAGAAAGACTCAAAGGAATCTTTTAAAGTAGCAATATGAAAACTTCACTGCTCCAAGCTTAGAGATGCTTGATCAAACTTTTGATAAGCTTCAAAAGCTTATGATTCAGTTGGAGCTTTTGGATGAAAAGCTTTCACAAGAAGATGTTAATCAAAAGTTATTAAGAAGTTTGTCACCTGAGTGGAACACACATGCTGTTGTGTGGAGGAATAAAGCTGATTTGGATACAATGAGCATGGATGATCTCTACAACAACCTCAAGGTGTATGAATGAAAAATGAGAAACTCAACCCTTTTTATATATTAAATATAATAAATATATAAATATATAATAAGAATCAAAAATCTCAATTGTAGTAAATCCGTAAGTATGATTCCCAAGTCGTTATCCCCAATGAGGAATGCAATTGAAAGTCGAGAGTCATTTTGATAATCGATGCTTGAATGGAACAAGATTTAGATTGGTTTTCTAAGACTATAGGAAAATTAATGCAAACACTTAAAAACAATTAAGGCAAAACTATTTTAAACTAAAAACGCAAAACGGGGATCCTAAAAACGCGACTAAAAACTAACTACGAAAAATCTTAAACCTAAAAATACAAATTTGGTTTCTAAACCTTTAAAATGACAAAAGAAAATTTTCTAAAAAAGATATATATTTTTTGACTTTTTAATAATTTTTTATGAATTAAAACCTATTTAATCTATTTAAAATCCTAGAAAATAACAAATTAATACCTAAAAATTCCAAAAAATGATTTTCTACTTTAGAAAAGTCAAAAATTTGATAAAAACTCACAAAAATACTTTTCACTACTTTTTATAATTAAAAACTAATTTTTAAATTTAAATTAAAAAGCTAAAAATGAAATTTAAAATCTAAAAATGATAAATATGATTTTAAACTTTGTAAACCTAAAACTATTTATTCTAAATCAAAAAACTATTTTTTTGTATTTTTTTGATTAATTAAACTATTTTTAAATGATTTTCTATAATTTTACTCATCGAAAAATGAATAAAAATAACAAATAAAGTTGGAAAAATATGAAAAATTGCAGGAAAGTCCTAAAAGTTGTAAAGATCCTAGGGAAAATAAGCTGGTTAAGCCAGCTTATCGAATAAGCTAAGAAAAAGCAAAAATAAGCTGCGAAGAGCTGATAACAAAAAGAAGTGAAAACGTGTATAAATATATAGATATTGCAAAGTTAAACGAAAAAGACCCAAGGGCGCTAGTGGTAGTGAGAGTTGTGTTAAAACGTTGGGTAGAGGTTGGTTGAGGTCAGGGGTTCGAGCCCTGCTCACCCCTGACTTCCCAACTTCCCCAATGTTTTTGAAAAGCCATTTTTTAAAACTTTTTAAAGGACTTAAAAATAAGTAATTTTTACAAAACCACTTTTTTATAAACGAAAAATAAGCACAAAATAAGCACTAAAAGGGACATAATAAGCTTTTTTACACTAAGCCTTAAAACACTAAACTGTTAAGCTATTTTAACCACTAATAAGCAAAGAAAACTCAAAATAAGCTAAGACAGGTAATAAGCTATACTTAAAAAGAATTTTTGAACAAAATTAAGCAACTAAAATAAGCTAAAATGACAAAATACTTAAAAAGCTATGAAACTTAAGATTTTTAAGCTAAAGTGCAAATAAGCTCAAATAAGCTCTAAACTGAAGAAAATAAGCTAAAATGGGCTTAAACTAACCTAATAAGCTATATTAAACCTAAATTAAGCAAAAGCAATAAGCAAATAAGCCTAAATAAGCAAATAAGCTTTTTGGCCAAACTGTTAAGCAAACAGCCAAAAGGGACTTTTCTAGCTTAAAAATAAGCTAGCAAACAGATCCTTATGGCTTAGTGGCTTATACCACTAAAAAGCATGGCCAAAAAGCTACTTAAAACAACAATAAAAAAGCAGTTTGAAATTCAAATAAGCCCTTAAAAAGCTTAATGAAAAGGCTAGTTCACACAGATTCAACACTTAGAAATTTTTTTGCAATCTTAACAAAACCAACTTTTGAGCTTAAAAATAAGCACTTAAACAGAACCTTATGAACTTATAACTTACAAACAAATTGAGATTTGACCTCAAAGAACAAGAATCAACATTCAAAAAGCATTTTGAAATTCACAATAAGCCAAAGAAAGCAAATGAAAAAGCAATTTCTCAAATATTTTGAACACTTAGCAAATTTTTGACAGATGGCAAAAATGCAAACCAACAAATGCAGGCTATTGTATTTGGTATCTAACCTATTTTAACACTTTCACAAACATAAAAACATCATAAAATCTCAATAAGCAAACGCACAATCAAATAAGCAAATAAAATAAGCTTTAACCTCACAGATTCAAACCACAAACTCTTAAAACCTTAAAAATGAGATTTAATACTTAAAAACTTAAACTAGCTGATTTTTACCACTACTTTTATCTAGTCTAAGTTGACTCAAGTGCACAAAACAGGTTTTGACCCATTTTGACCCATTTTAAAGCTTGACCCAAACACTCCTTTAAAAACTGTTTTGGCATTTTTAAAGAGATTAATGATGTTTTAAAACACAAATTCAAAAGACCAGATGTTAAATAAGTTAAACAAACAATATTAAGCAAATTTCAATAACCAATAAGCACTCAAATAAGCTAAAACAGATTATGCAACTAAATAAGCTATTTAAGACAGTTTCTTTAAGTAAACTTGCACAAATAACTTTTAAACTACAAACTAAGCAAGATAAGCACTAAACATCATAAGCAAACATAAATAAGCAAGCAATAAGCACAAATAAGCAGTTGAATAGTAAATAAGCTAAAAATAGAAAAATGAAAACTTATAAAGCCCTTGCTTAAACAGGGCAAATGATGCTCAAAAGAGCTTATCTACAAGCTCTAGCTTATCAAAGATAAGCTAGTAGTGTCCATAAGCCCATCTAAGTTTGTTTTATCATCTATTAAGCTATGTTAGTTGAGGGTGGATATTTTTTTGGTTTTTCTTAAGTACTTAATAGTTTGAGTTACTTACTGAAAACAGGTTAGATAAATGTATAATAAAGAGCTTAATAAGAGCTTATGAAAGACTTTTAACAACTTTTCAACACAAATTTAAGAACAACAAATTTAAGCTAAAACTGAAATTTCATTAATTCATAAAAAGAAACATTACAATATTTAAAAGATTACAATAAAAATTAACTAGGTGAAAAACTTAAGTAAAACTTTAACTGCCCCAGGGCTTACAATTGAGACCTATTTATACTAAGCCATTGAAGGTTCTAGATGTGTGCTTTCTTTGTGAGAGCTCCTGCGGGTGTGTTTGTTGTCTGAGAGCCTTCAAAGAGCAATCTTGGCAATCCAAAATAAGTAGTGCCCAAGTCTTAAGATCATAGCCCTTCATTTCTTGTCCTGTTCCTTGGAAGAATGGAAATGCTAAGGATTGTCAAGGTGTCATGTGGTGGGATAAGGCGTGTATAGGTGTAGGTAGACAAAGGGGAGAAGAAAGGGGAACAGTGTTTGTCTGGCATTTTGGCGGGTAGTGGAGAAGATGTACAGTGGTTTAAGTTGCAGGGGAAAGGTTTGGAAAAATGGCAAGAATGGTCCCTGAGTTTATATTGATGTATTACAATCATAGTCCTTGAGATGTTATAACTTTGGTCCTTTTTGTTTGTGGATGTTTTCACCGTTAGTCCTTAGAGGACTAACGGTGTAAAGGATAAAAGGGAAATGGGATAACCGGTTTGTTATAAGGGTTGTTGGGTTTGTTGTTGGGCCGGGTGTAATTAAAAATGTTGGGCTTTTTATTAAGGCTTAAGGTTTGTAATATATAAGTGGGCTGACCCGGGCCCACTAGGTGGGTACGAGTGGGCCTACTTTTGACAATTTAGTTTTTCGGGTTCGGTTTTCGATGTTTTTTCCAATGCCACTTCCAGGGGTTGACTTTGACTTTTTTGTTGACTTTGAGTTTGTCTTTTTGACTTCTCACGGTCTTTTCGTTCTCATGCTCGGTTTTGTTGTTTTGGCTTCGATTTTGTCCTTTTCTTAGATATTTGTTACATGCATAATACAAATGCAAAACATACATATACAATGTATTTTTGGTATGTTTTTGGTCATTTAAGTCCGTTTTTAGTGGTCAAAGGTATGTGTAATTAAACACATACCAAAATCCCCCATACTAAAATATTGTCGTGTCCTCACGCAATGCTATAAGTAAGCACTTAGAAAACTAAGAATCTCAATCTCCCTCGACTAATTACCTCAAAAAGTAGCTAAATGTTCATCGAGGGAAATTAAAGAATCAATAGCTTCAAAAAGTCCCGTTTTTACAATTCTTAAAGATATACACTTATTCCTACACACACACACACACACACACACACACACATATATATATATATATATATATATATATATATATATATATATATATATTGTATAATATTAGACTATATATATATAATTCTTTTTAAGCAACTAACTAACATATTTGACTTTCGTTATTTTCATAACTGTTAGGGATCATAGAACAAGATGCATTTCAATCCTAAAATGCCCAAGAAGGATAAATTCATCGTCCCCGACTTTTCACTCGTCCCAAACCAAGCTTATAACAAAATCACCGTTAAATATCAGTTAAGATGTTAACACTACTCATATTTTCAACTTGTAAACTTTTCACTCCAGATAATTATTATATATATTATGTGAATGTGCCATTTTGAATTTCAACCATGGATTAACGTTTTGAAAAATTCTATGCTTCACGTTCCACCCGAGAATAATGAGTTTGAAGGCGAGATCATACCATGTAGCGACTTTCGTCTCGGCACATCCCAACCTTGCGGCTAAGTGACCAGGCTTTTAACACCCCACAGAGACTAGTATCGGGACTCACAAACCTTTGGTTTCAAAAACTCTTAGGTTTCCTGTATATACATAGCTTATTTAGAAAAACTTAAAATGAAATAGTCAAAGTTCAAAAGCATATTTAAATTTAACAAAAAGAGATTTTCATTACATTTATTAATTCACACTTAATATTAAACATAACCATGATACAATTGTAACCCTCGACCTTTTAGAAGGCTGCAACATCGGTTGTGAGCCGGCAAGATGTAACAAACTTTTATCAGTCTCGGATTATTATTCTTACTATGTGTTTTCTTTAGAAGGCTGTAACATCGGCTGTGAGCCGGCAAGATGCAGCAAACTTTTATCAGCCCATAGTTTATAATTATTACTTATCATACTTTTTTTCATTATTTTTTTCATTTTTTTTTCATTTTACTTTATTTCACGATATATAGAAGACTTCTTTTTGAAAAATTTAAGTATAAATTTGAACTAAGACTAAAACTATTGCTATCGACTACATCTAAAAAATTATTGATTTAAGTTTAATTTCCAAAAATAGCACGTATTATTAGTCCGGTTAGGAGCTTATGGGAGAAAAAGCCACAAATTACACACATGAGCTCTTAAGATTTCCAAATAATACTTGTTTAGCATCCAACTCATAATTAACTCTATCATTTTTTGTTCTTTGCAAAATTTGCGAACGCTTAGCCTAAAAGTTAAGGAACAAGCTAGCGCTCAACACGCTCGATCGAGTCAAAATTTATTCTTATTCTACCCAGCAGGAAAGTCAAAATTGTGACAAAACACTTATTTTATTTTTGAAAATTTTTAAATTTTTTCATTTTTTTAGTATTTTGGTGGTAAAAACAGGATTACGTGAAAACAACGACTACATGCACAATCAAATCAATAGATCCCCCCTCCCATACTAGAACTAAACATTGTCCTCAATGTTTTAAGAAAGGGTCTCTACGTCACTCTAAGCCGTTTATTAAGTATGCTCAAAGATAAACGTTAGTCGATTAGATTATGATATTGGATTTCCCAAATAAAGCTGAGGATTTGAAGTTCTTGTGATCGAAGGACAAAACCGCGAGCATGAGAGACTTCAAAAATCAGGGACAATCCTACGAAGCACTTGTTTAGGGTCACTAAACTTGACCCAATCCCCGAATTCATTGGTCCTTAGGGAAGGTTTAGAGATCCGGGACAACCATTTGTGGTACGTCTTCTCCAAAGTAGTGCTTAAGTCGATGACCGTTCACCTTGAAGTTTGGCCTGGAGTTTTGGGATAACTCGACAGTGCCATATGGAAAAAAATGGGCAATGGTGAACGGTCCGGACCAACGGGATTTTAAATTGATTGAGAAAATCTTCAATCTAGAGTTAAAGAGGAGGACTTGATCACCAATGTTAAAAACGTGATTTTTGATCTTTGAGTCATGGATCCTCTTTGTTTTCTCTTTATAGACCAAAGAGTTCTCGTAGGCTTGATCACGAAGTTCATTTAGTTCATTAAGTTGAACTTTATGGTGATCACCCGCGTTCTCAAAGTCAAAGTTTGCATGCTTCAAGGCCCAGTAGGCTTTGTGATCAAGCTCAATCGGTAGAAGACATGCCTTTCCGTACACTAGCTTGTATGGGGTGCACCCGATGGGTGTTTTGTAAGCGGTACGAAAGGCCCAGAGTGGATCATCTAGTTTATCCGACCAAGAGGCACGATTCACGCTTATGGTCCTTTCAAGAATTTGTTTCAAGCCACGATTGGATACCTCAACTTGCCCACTTGTTTGTAGGTGATACGCGGTGGAGAGACGGTGAGTAACTCCGTATTTAAGCATGATGTTTGCAAACTAGTCATTGTAAAAATGGGTTCCGCGATCACTTATGATGGCACGAGGGGCACCGAATTGGGCGAAGAGAGATTTAAGAAATTTGCAAATAACTCGGGCGTCGTTGGTGGGGAGCGCTTTCGCTTCAACCCATTTTGAGAAGTAGTCGACCGCTACGAGTATATATTTACCTCGTGAAGACGGGAACGGCCCTATGAAATCGATGCCCCACACGTCAAAGATTTTGCAAACTTGGATGGAATTTTGAGGCATTTCATCATGTTACGAAATTTTTCCTTAACGTTGACAAGTGTCACATCGGGTGACCAAGTCATGGGCATCTCGATAAATTGTGGGCCAATAAAATCCTGAGTCAAAAACTTTTTTGGCAGTGTAGTTGGCACCGTAATGCCCCCGATGGGTCCACTATGATAAGCTATGAGGATGTCAATAGCTTCTTGGCCCGCAACACACCGCCAGATCACTTGATCCGCACATATTTTGAACAAATAAGGGTCGTCCCAAAAGTAGTGTTTAACATCCTTGAAAAACTTTTTCTTTTGTTGGGATGACATCCCTTTAATAATGAAATTCCCCGCGTGGTAATTTGCAAAATCGGCAAACCACGGGGTACTTGAGTCACCACAAAAAGTCAACATATTAAGTGTCTTGAGAGGAAACGTATCATTTATCTCCTTTGGGTCGAGCACATTTTCATAAGGATATTCTAATCGGGAAAGATGATCGGTCGCGAGATTCTCGACTCCTTTTGTGTCAATTACTTTGAATTTGAACTCATGGAGGAGGAGAACCCACCGGAGCAATCTCGCCTTGGAATATTTTTTTAGCAAAGAGATATTTAAGGGTGGAGTGATCTATATACACAATGCTTTTGTTCAAGATGAGGTATGACCGGAATTTTTCGAAGGCATACACCACGGCTAACATTTCTTTCTCCGTCATGGTGTAATGCGGTTCTGCCTTACTCATTATTTTACTAGCATAGTGTATAGGCCTAAAGTGCTTTTCACAATGTTACCCCAAGACCGCACCTATGGCAAAGTCGTTTGCATCGCACATAAGCTCAATGGGTAAGTCCTAGTAGGGGGAAATCAAGATTGGAGCTTCGGTAAGTTTTTTCTTTAACGAGAAGATGAATGGAGTATTTTTCTCAAGAAGATGAGTCATCGGTTAGGAAATTTTGGAAAAATCCATAATGAACCGTCGGTAGAAACTGGTATGACCGAGAAAACTCCAAACACCCTTAACGGTAGTAGGATGAGGTAACTTAGCAATCACATCAACTTTGGCTTTATCGACCTCAATCCCATTTTTGGAAATCTTATGGCCAAGAACAATGCCTTCCTTAACCATAAAATGGCTCTTTTCCCAATTTAGACAAAGATTGGTGTCTTCACACCTTTTGAGCATCTTGTCTACACGAGAGAGGCAATTTCCGAATGAATTCCCAAAGACCAAAAAGTTGTCCATGAAGACTTCCATCATTTTTTCGATCATATCATGAAAGATAGCCATCATACACCTTTGAAACGTGCCCGGTGTATTGCATAAGCCGAAAGGCATGCGATGGTAGGCGAACGTTCCATAAGGACACGTGAATGTGGTTTTTTCTTGATCATGAGGGTCGATGGGAATTTGAATGTAACCCAAGAAACTATCAAGAAAACAATATTATTCATTTCCCGCTAATCTCTCGAGCATTTGATCCATAAACGGTAGTGGAAAGTGGTTTTTATGGGTGGCTTCATTTAACTTTCGGTAGTCAATGCATACACGCCAACCCGTAACCAATCGAGTCAGGATCAACTCATTTTCAACAATGGTAAAGCAACCTTTTTTAGGTACGCAATGCACGGGGCTCACCCATGGAGTATTCGAGATCGGGTAAATTAATCCAGCGTCAAGAAGTTTTTCAACCTCCTTTTTTATGACATCATGGATTTTCGGATTCACCCGTCTTTGGTGTTGGACCACCGGTTTTTAGTCCTCTTTTATAAGAATCTTGTGAGTACAAAATTCCGGGTTAATACCCTTGATGTCAGAGAGTTTCCAAGCGATGGCTCGCTTGTGTGACTTCAAAACCTTTATGAGAGCGGCTTTTTCCTCGACACTCAAGTCTTTAGCAATTATGACGGGCAACTTGTTGTCACCTTCCAAAAATGCGTATTCGAGATGAGGAGGTAAGTCCTTGAGTTCGACCTCGAGAGGTTCATCAATTGAAGATTTATCAGTTTTAGCTTCACAAACTTTAAGTTCTTTTTGAATTTCAGGCAAATAATTTCCTTGAGTGGGAGGGGGTAATGATGGATCATCATTGAGAAATGCTTCAAGAAGAAGAATGTCCCCCTCCGGGTCATAATAAGAGTCATCAACTTCCGGTGAAGTTGGATCATCTTCAAGAGCGAGGAAAGCATCGACTTCCTCGAGAAGAAAATCACTATCCCCGAAGGGAGTGAGAGTCGGAGAAGAGGTAGAAACGATCGGGTCATAATAAGGAGTGGGATTTCCACTCGCGATCACATCGAAGAAACCGAGAACTTCTTGAGAATACTCCTCATAAGCCATTTCAATGACGTCGATTCGGTTAACCGAATTATCATCATAATTAGAGGAGTATCTCGAAGTTTGATCAAGATTGAATGTTACGGCTTCTTTTCCAACACGAAGAGTTAATTCTCCTTCGTAAACATCAATCAAAGCACGTCCGGTCTTTAAGAAGGATCTCCCGAGAATTAGGGGAACTCGGGGATCGGCATCAAAGTCTACGACTACAAAGTCGGCCGGGAATTGGAACTTTCCTACTTTTACGTCGACATCTTCGGCGATACCGATCGGTTGGGTAATCGAACGGTCCGCAAGTTCAAGAGTCATACAAGTAGGAGTGAGCTCTGGAAGAGAAAGCTTTTTCCACACGGATAATGGCATGAGATTTATGCTAGCCCTCTTTCATAAGTTTTTCAACCTCCTTTTAGATGACATCGTGGATCTTTGGATTCACCCGTCTTTGGAGTTGAACCGCCGGTTTGTAGTCCTCTTCCATAAGAATCTTGTGAGTACAAAATTCCGGGTTAATACCCTTGATGTCGGAGAGTTTCCAAGCGATGGCTCGCTTGTGTGACTTCAAAACCTTTATGAGAGCGGCTTTTTCCTCGACACTCAAGTCTTTAGCAATTATGACGGGCAACTTGTTGTCACCTTCCAAAAATGCGTATTCGAGATGAGGAGGTAAGTCCTTGAGTTCGATTCGGGAGGTTCATCAATTGAAGATTTATCGGTTTTAGCTTCACAAACTTTAAGTTCTTTTTGAATTTTAGGTAAATAGTTTTCTTAGGTGGGAGGGGGTAATGATGGATCATCATTGAGAAATGATTCAAGAAGAAGTATATCCCCCTCCGGGTCATAGTAAGAGGCATCAACTTCCGGTAAAGTTGGATCTTCTTCAAGAGAGAGGAAAGCATCGACTTCCTCGAGAAGAAAATCACTATCCCTGAAGGGAGTGAGAGTTGGAGAAGAGGTAGAAATGATCGGGTCATAATAAGGAGTGAGATTGCCACTCGCAATCACATCGTAGAAACCGAGAACTTCTTGAGAATACTCCTCACAAGCCATTTCAATGACGTCGATTCGGTTAACCGTCATATCATCGTAATTAGAGGAGTATCTCGAAGTTTGATCGAGATTGAATGTTACGGCTTCTTTTCCAACACGAAGAGTTAATTCACCTTCGTAAACATCAATCAAAGCACGTCCGGTCTTTAAGAAGGATCTCCCGAGAATTAGGGGGACTCGGGGATCGGCATCAAAGTCTACGACTACAAAGTCGGCCAGGAATTTGAACTTTCCTACTTTTAGGTAGACATCTTCGGCGATACCGATCGGTTGGGTAATCGAACGGTCTGCAAGTTCAAGAGTCATACAAGTAGGAGTGAGCTCCGGAAGAGAAAGCTTTTTCCACACGGATAATGGCATGAGATTTATGCTAGCGCCAAGATCGGCCAAGGCTAAGCACTCATCCATTCCGGGAAAATCACACGGTATGAGAAATTTGCCGGGGTCTCTAAGTTTTTTGGGTAACTTGTTGAGGATAACCGCCGAACAATGCTCATTCAACGGAGTTCTAGCCATTTCACTTAATTTTTCTTTGTTTCCAATTAAAGCTTTAAGAGTCGAGGCAAATTTTGGCATAAGAATCAAAGCATCCGTGAGGCTAATTTCGAAACTCAAATCTTTAAAGATTTCGTAGAATTTCTCAATTTGGTCGTTAGCTTTTTCACGGCGCCTTTCATCATTACGTCTCGAAGGATACGGAATTGATGGTTTCGGGTTAGGCATCGGAGCACTAACGGGAGCAACAACGGGCTCAGAATTTGGTACTTGGGGTTGAACTTGGACAACCTAGAGTTGACGTCTTTGGTACTATCCGTTATTGTATGAGGCACCGTGTCCTCTGACACCTCTTTCCACGTTTCCACTACTTTAGGAAGAAGAAGAAGAAGTAAGTAGGAATCGGGGTCCTTGATAATCATACGCCGCTATCGGTGGTAATACCCCTTCAAATCTAAACCTTCTCGGTTATAATGGGTATTACTAGGATGTTCCCCCTGAACATGAAGTAGAGAGCGTATTGGAATTCCACGAATTTTTGGAAAGCATTTCCGTTAAATTGGTCATATAATTTTGCAAGTTTTTAATTTGATTTCGCATATTTTCTCATAACCGCATCATTAAGTCTGTTGACGTAGTTTTGAAAATCATTCCTTCGACACACTTGTGTTTGCGGAGCCAGGACTGGTAAGGTGGAGCTTGGTGAACCGGGGTTGATTAATCAGGGGTCGATAAATTTGTCCTTGGTTGTAATTAGTCTCCCGGTTTCGATTTGTAAACGGTTTGATTAATTCCCTTGTTTTGTTGAACGGAGGAACCGGGAGGTCGAATTTGATTATCATCGGGGGTTCAGGTACCCGGTATATCCTTGATTGAGATTAGCCGGCGGCGGCCTTGAGAGACGTATTCTTGATATTGTCACGATAAACTTGCCATCGGTGGCGGGAACAAATTTCGTAAGAAGACACCACCGCAAGTTACACAATTTCCTCGACCGCTTTTACGGAAGCGGAGCTTAGGATTGGTTTTTCTTATCAAAGAAGCAAAGCTTCAACCATATCTTAAGTTCGGCAACATCGGGAAGAAATACCAGAGGTAGTAGAAGAGTTCGCACTAAAATCCACTTTGGCGATACAACCTGTTTGTTACGTTAATTACGAACTTTGGATTACTCTCGATGAATCTTAGGCAATCTTGAGGTATTTAATCCAAAAAATTATCACCCCCTATCACCCGCGGCTGAATACAACGAATCGTGATCATTAGAGTTTCAAAGCATTGTAGAAAGTATCGGTTGATTTACCTCCGAAAATCCATGATGTGGGCATGCCCGAAGAAGGATCGATTGAATCGGTTCCCATGCCTCATAAAAAGTTTCATCAAAATCGTTGTTAATATCTCGTGATTTCATTTCGACAGGTTTATGTTTTATAAGGATGGGAAGGAATTTGTTTATTAATTCGAAACAAGATCATCCCATGTAAGAATCGATCGAGGGGGTTCTTTTTCAAGCCAAATCCGGGCGGCACCATCGAGGGAAAATGGGAAAAGCATAAGCTTAACTGATGTACTCGGGACGTTCGAGAACTTCATCGTAGAAGTAATCTTGTTGAAATAACGAATGTGAGCATGAGGGTCTTCTTTGTCATGTCCAAAAAATTGTTTATTTTGAACAAGAGTGAGCAAACCATGCTTAAGCTCAAAGTTGTCTGCTGATTCCTCTGTAAACTACTATGGCATCCTCGTAACCCTCGGTGGGTGCTTCGAGCAATTGCGCCATAGTACGATTATCGGCCATCGTAACTACGGGAGGAGCTTGATTTTCAATTGGTTCCACAAGATTAAATGGTTCAACAAAAGTCGGTGGGACTTGTTGTTGTTGACGGTTAGAATTACGGGATTGAGAACGAGTGCGCATGCACTAAAATATAAAAAGAAAATTTATACATAATAGTTTTTTTGGTTTTTCACAATTATATCACAATTATTTTAACAACGGAACAATGAGATAAGACACTTAACCTAAATAATCCACAAATTCGCTTCTCGTAGCTCTTAAAGATAAAAATGCATAAACAAAGGAGCGGAGGAGTAGGAAAGCGCGAAGCTATTAAAAACCTTTCTCCTTTAGGGTCGTAGTTCGTTGGAACAACCCGCCTTATACCCCTCTTAGAGTTTGTTTATCTTTCAAAGGTGAACCGTACCTCGCGAGTGACACAAAAGGTAAGTTTTTGATCTTTGGTTCGGGAACTTATTAATGATAATACTTCAATTGAAAGTATTATATTGGTGGTGAATTTTATTTCTTTTTATGGACAATGTTTTTATTTTTTTGATTTTTTTATATTATATATACTAATAAAAGAAAAATATTTTTGTATTTTTTATGAGAAAATAAGCAAAATAACTTTTCACACTGAAGGAGCTTCAAAGCACAAATTGTCAAACTAACGACAATCGTATACAATCGCATCCCCGACAGCGCCCAAAATTTGATTAAGATTCTGATTAACCCTTTATATATATATATATATATATATATATATATATATATATATATATATATATATATATATAAATATATAATACTTATAATAAGGATAGTCAAAAACCTCAATGTAGTAAATCCGGAAGTATGATTCCCGGGTCGTTATCCCCAACGAGGAATGCAATTGAAAGTCGAGAGTCGTTTTGATAATCGATGCTTGAATGGAACAAGATTTTGATTGGTTTTCTAAAACTACGGGAAAATTAAGGCAATTTAAACTAAAAATAATTAAGGCACTCAAAGTTAAACTAAAAATGCAAACCGGGAATCCTAAAACGCGACCTAAAAACTAGCTAAGGCAAATATTAACCCTAAAAATTCAAATTTGGTTTCTAAACCTCTAAAATGACAAAAGAAAATTTTCTAAAAAAGATTTATATTTTTTTGACTTTTTTATAATTTTTTATGAATTAAAAACCTATTTAATCAATTTAAAATCCTAGAAAATAACAAATTAATACCTAAAAATTCCAAAAAATGATTTTCTACTTTAGAAAAGTCTAAAATGTGATAAAAACTCAGAAAAATATTTTTCACTACTTTTTATAATTAAAAACTAATTTCTAAATTTAAATTAAAAAGCTAAAAATGAAATTTAAAATCTAAAAATGATAAAAATGATTTTAAACTTTGTAAACCTAAAACTATTTATTCTAAATCTAAAAACTATTTTTTTGTATTTTTCTGATTAATTAAACTATTTTTAAATGATTTTCTAAATTTTTAAACTTCGAAAAATAAAGAAAAATAACAAATTAAGTTGGAAAAATCTAAAAAAATGCAGGAAAGTCCTAAATGTTGTAAAGTTCCTAGGAAAAATAAGCTGGTTAAGCCAGCTTATCGAATAAGCTAAGAAAAAGCCAAAATAAGCTGCGAATATCTTATAAGAAAAACACTCAAAACTGTATAAATATATAGATAATGCAAAACAAAACGGAAAAGACCCAAGGGCGCTAGTGGTAGTGAGTGTTGTGTTAAAACGTTGGGTAGAGGTTGGTTGAGGTCAGGGGTTCGAGCCCTGCTCACCCCTGACTTCCCAACTTCCCCAATGTTTTTTTAAAAGCCATTTTTTATAACTTTTTAAAGAGCTTAAAAATAAGCAACTTTTAACGAAAGACCACTTATTTATAAACCAAAATAAGCACTAAAAGGGACATAAAAAGCTTTTTTTACACTACAGCCTAAAACACTAAATTGTTTAAACAAATTTTAAGCACTAATACAGCAAAGAAAAACTCAAATAAGCTAAACAGGTAATTCAACTACCCATAATAAGCATTCTTTTGAACAAAAAAAGCACTAAGAAATATATCTAGAATGACAGAATACTTGAAAAACTATAAAACTTAATTAAACTAAAGGCAAATAAGCTCAAATAAGCTCTAACTAAAAGGAAATAAGCTAAATGGACTTAACTACCTAATAACAATACAAAACCTAAAATTGGAGCAAATGCAATATGTTGAGAGTTCTTCAAATAACAAATAAGCTTTTTATCCAAACTAATAAGCAAACATTCCAAAAGGGGACTGTAATCTATTTTTCTAGCTTAAAAATAAGCTAGTAAACAGATCCTTAAGGCTAGTAGGCTTCTACAACTAAAAACTTTGGGGGCCCCCCCCCAAGAAAAGCTATAATAAGCAACAAAGAAAAAGCGTTAGACATTCAAATAAGCACTTTAAAAAGCTAATTGAAAAAGCTATCTCACACATAATCAACACTTAAAAAATATTTTTTGCAATCTCACAAAACATCACTTTTGAGCTTAAAAATACGCACTTAAAACAATCCTTATGAATAGAACCACAAACAATCAAGAATTAAAAACCTCAAAGAACTTATATCATCAATCAAAAAGCATTTTGAAATAAAGCATAAGCCACAACAAGCAATTGAAAAAGCATTTTCTCAAATTTTCAACACTTAGCAAAAATTTACAAATTTTGGCAAAAATGCAAACCAACAATGCAGGCTATTAGACTTTGATTCTAACCTGTTTTTAACACTTAAACAAACTCAAAACCAACACAAAATCTCAATAAGCAAAAACCAAATCATATGAACTCATTTTTCCAACAAAATTCTAACAGATTCAAACAACTACTTATTTAAACTAGGATTTTGAAATTTAACTCATAAAAACTTCTAAATACTGGATTTTATGAAGAGTTTAAGTTAAACTAAAGTGACCCAAAAGGCACAACTCAATTTGACCCATTTTGACAAGTAGAACAGTTAAACCAAACACCCCTTTAAACACTTAAAATGCCTTTTCTAACTTGAAAACTTAAAATTTAGAAACAAAACCTTAAAGACCAGATGTCTAACAAGCATAATAAACAATATTAAGCATATTCAAACAACTAATAAGCAATCAAATAAGCTAAAACAGACTATGCTAGTAATTAAGCTACTTAAGACAGATTATAAGAAAACTTAAACAAATGATTTTTAAACTACAAAACAACAATAAATAAGCACTTTTACAATCATAAGCAAACATAAATAAGCAAATATAAGCAAACAATAAGCACAAATAAGCAGTTGAATAGTAAATAAGCTAAAAATAGAAAAATGAAGACTTACAAAGGCCCTTGCTTAAACAGGGCAAATGAGCTCAAAAGAGCTTATCTACAAGCTCTAGCTTATCAAAGATAAGCTAGTGACAGCAATAAGCCCTTCCCTTTTTGGCTTATCTTCCATTTGAGCTTTTTGAGTGATTCTTGGTAAAATAAGCTTAAACCTTACAATCTATGAAAGAGTTTGTAAGACTTAAGTAAACAGCTTAAGAATGTTATAAAAAGAGCTTTTGTGAGCTTATAAAACAGTTTTAAATCATCAAACACTTTAACTTAAAAACGGGATAAAACATAAAAACTTCAATATTTCATTAAACTTAAAATTAGTACAAGGCTTTTAAGAAAACAATACAATAAGCTAAAAAGACTTAAAATATAAGCTGAAAATTAACTAGGTAAAAAAAACTTAGTGCCCAAAGGCTTACAAATGACCTCTATTTATACTAAGCAAATGAAGGTTCTAGGACTTGTGCTTTCTTTGTGAGAGCTCCTGCGGGTGTGTTTGTTGTGTGAGAGCCTTCAAAGAGCAATCTTGGCCATCCAAAATGAGTAGTCCCCAAGTCTTAAGATCATAGCCCTTCATTTCTTGTCCTCGTTCCTTGACGAATAGAAATGCTAAGGATTGCCAAGGTGGACTTTGGCTGTTTGTGAGGTGGGATAAGGTGTGTATAGGTGTGGGATTTTCCATGCAATATTGAGTGTCATGGGGACCACTACAAATCTCACATGAAGAAGCGATTTTGTTCACTTGAACGGATGATTTAGGAGCAAGATGAGCTTCCATCAAGCGTTGGACTTGATTTTCTAGCTCAATGAGATGACGGTCGGATGCATTTGGGACTAAAGGGATACGATTGTAGAATACACTAGTCTATTTTATGCTTAAAATAACCCAAATAAACCGAAAACGATCAAAAATGGCAAAATTTGCTTGTATCTGAGTTTTAATTGTTCAGGTATGGATATGTCAAATATCGCAAGAAATCAGTCAAAAACGGACACGAGAACGGATGAGTGATCAAGAAGCTAAAGAAATCAAAGCCGAAGCCAGAGAGATCATGCCTCAGCCTTCTACAGTCAACTGCAGCTAAACCACAGTCAACCAAAGCCCAACTCCATTGTTTTATAAATTCAAGGGCTGATTTTGCAATTTATGGAAGTTATTTTTTGGATTTGCCAAACACAAGGGCCAAAGATGTAATTACCTCATAGATACAAAAGGGCGCGGGTCATGACCGGGTCAAATAAACCCGTGACCCACCTTTCAGCCAATAAGAAACAAACCCCTAACCCAATTACCCAATTATAACCCAACCCTAACCCGACCTAACCCTACCCAACCCGGTTAAACTTATAAACCTCTTTACACTTACTGTTCACACATTTTTACCCAAATCGGATTAAACTCACTCACACACACATGAACACACTCAAGAACAATGAACCCTAGTTTATAAACTTTTCACCCCCACCTAAATTAACCTTAGGGTTAATCCTCCTCTCACAACCCTTAACCCATCTGTCACTATCAATTAAACCCCCAACCCAATCCACCCTGGCAGAATCTAAGGAAATGATTGGGTGATGTGACGTGTGTGAGTGTTTACACTCACATAACTAACACACTCTATGTCCACGTCAATGATCCGGGTGCACACATATTGATCTAACGATTGAGATATAAGATCAAGGAGAGAGAGATGATTGAAGGGTTAAGATGAAAGGATAGAAGGGTCTAGAAGAAGGAGGTGAGCTCAAGCTTCGGGTATAAATACCCCCTCATTCCAGCTTATAAGGGGTGAATTTTTAGTTTTTTTTGTAGTAGTTTAATTTTTTCGATTCAGTTTTTTAGTAGTTATTTAATGTAATTTCAATTTCATGTTATTTCATTTCGTATTGTAAGAAACTTATTTCAGTTTTAATAAAAAAATTATTTCATATAAATTTGTGTCTCCATTTAAATTCTGTCAAAATATTTGTGTTTGTGTTTGTTATGATGAAGGCTTGGAGTCTCTTGGAATTGGATGGCTGCTGAGACTCCAAGGGTTTAGAGCTAAGGGTTAGCATATAGGATTAGAGTAGGTTGTTGCTGGTTCGATATGAGCTTATGTGAATAAGCCATAAGCTCCCATTCAGCTTATTTTTTTCCCCTGTTCTTGCTGGGTGAATCTAAGGTACACACTAGTTAAATAGTTTTACATTTAACTTTATAATTTTAGTAGCATTTATAAAGCTGTTTTCTTAATTATGTTTTTGAATACTGTTAAATGATAGTTTGAAAAGCAATTGGGATTTGTTGAAGTAAAATAAGCAGTTTCAATTAAGCTAGAAATAATCTGTCATATGGTTTTGAGGATACTTGATTAATTTAGCTTTAGGTAAAATTTTGTAAGCTGATAAGCTTAGTAGAAGCTTATCAGCCTTCATAAGCCCATATAGCTTATTTCAAATAAGTTAGAGTTAAGTTTTATATAAGTAGATTCTTAAAAAGTTAGGGTAATAAGCTGTTTAATATAAAAAAAAGGATGTTGAGTGTTAGAAGTTAGGGAGTTCAGGGGTCATTTCTGTCCTTCTTTTAAGTTTCTGTTAGTTAAAAATTTGCATAGTTAGTCCTTGTTAAAAGCGCAGTTAGTCCTTAGTTAATTACATAGTTAGTCCTTCGTTAGTTTAATTGTTAGTGTAGTTAGTCCCAAGTCCAGGGGCTATTTCTGTCAATAGGTCAAACTTTGTGTTTTTCATAAAACTTTAATATTAGGCCGCCTACCCTCAACTTTACTTCGTGTCACTTTTAACCCATGTGTTTTGGAAAGATTTCATTAAGCTTAATAAAAATAGTTTTTATAAATAATAAATTAGGTTTTTAGTTTAATTACTTAAATTAGTTTAAAATAACTCATTAAAAATTAGGGCTTTTAATAAAGTTAATTTTCTGCATTATTTCTTTTTATAAAAAATATTTTTATATAATTTTTAGTTTAAGTTTTATATTTTTAAAAATTAATTTTCAAATTTAGTTTTAAACATTTAATTTTCAATCCTTTAGTTTTTTAATTTTCAACTTTAATTTTAAATTTTAATCTTTTAAATAGAAAAATTAGTAATAAAAAATGTTTTTCTCATCTTTTTAAGTAATTTAGAGTTAATTTAGTTTAAAAAGTATTTTTCTTAGTTTTTATCAATTTAATTTCTATTTAATTCATAAAAAATCCGAAAAGCCCTTAAAAAATATTTTTCTTTTCCTAAAAATTTCTTTAGCATTAATTTAGGTTTAGGAATCTAGTTTACAACTTTAAGATTTAAATTGTTTTTGTTTTCTTAAATGTCGCATTTTATTTACTTTCGTAATTAGTTTAACTTGTTAATTAGTTGTTTAAATTGTGCCTTTAATTTTAGTAGTGTAAATCAAAAATTTTCTTTGCTTCATTCAAATCAGGATCCAAACCTAAACGTGGTTTCAATTTCACTAGTCATTGGGGAAACGACCCGGGTGATCATACTTGCCCGGTTTAATATACGTATTTTATATTATATTATATATATCTTTTTGAGATTGAATTTTATCAAGGGTAACTTGGTAACTTTCTTAATTACTCTCGGGATTATATTTTTATGATATATTCTATAGTATAATAAACTGCAATCAGTTTTTGGCGCCGCTGCCGGGGATTAGTGTTAACGTTTCCTACGTTTTGTGTTTGTCGATTTGGTTTGAAGATCCTTTCGTCCTCGAAAGTTAAATTTTTGTCATAAATCCAAAAATCCAAAAAAAATAAATAAATATATATATATATAAAAAGTTAAAAAATATATTTTCTTTTTCTTTTTAGTATAATTATCATATTAAAAAGATAAAAAAATAGAAAAAATCAAAAATATAAAAAAAATTGTCTTAATTCAGAAAATAAAATTCACCAAGTTGGTAAACGAACACCAACAAATAATATCTTCCCATTGAACATTATCATTTCAATTTCTGGGTGAACTTGCAATTGTTCCCAAAACGTAATCAAAGATATTAACACATGCCTTTTGTTCTCTACACGTACGGCTCACCTTGAAAAGCAATTTTCAGAGAGCAACCCGAGAAGATAATAGATAATATGGTTTAAGTCTCTTTCGTGTAACCGTTAAAATTCATTAAAAAAAAAAAAAAGTAAAATTTTTGCTTTTTAATTGTTAGTTTTTCTTTTTATGCGCACATAAGCGTTCCATTCTCACAAACCTCGTCAACGAACAAACTCTTCCGGTTGAACCAATTGTTGGAACAAAACGTGTTCCAATGGCCGACAATCGAACGATGGCTCAAATGTTACAAGCACCCATCGAGGGGTATGAAGATGCTATAGTTGTTCCACCGATCAATGCCAACAATTTCGAGCTTAAGCAACCGTTAATCAATCTTGTGCAAAGCAACAAATTTACGGGTAGACAAGATCCCCACAATCACCTTCGATTTTTTAATAAGGTCACTTCAACGTTTAGACATCCAGAAGTTCCGAACACTTCGATTAAGCTTTTGCTTTTTCCTTTTTCTCTAGACGGTGAAGCCCGAGATTGGTTAGACAAAGAACCACCAAGATCAATTCTCACATGGGACGACCTTGTTTCAAAATTCATAAACCAATACTTCCCACCTTCAAAAACCACTTACTATCGAAATGAGATCATTACTTTTTATCAAAAACCAAACGAAGCCTTTAATGAAGCATGGGAACGTTTTAAAGGACTCCTTCGTCAATGTCCTCACCATGGCTTTTCGGAACTCCACCAACTCGATACTTTTTACAACTCTTTGAATTCAAACGATCAAGATGCCTTAGATTCTGCAGCAGGTGGCAATTTCTTGGACAAAATGCCTCAAGAAGGTTTAGCGATTATTGAAAGCAAGTCAAAAGTTCGTTACTCAAGAAGTCGTGCTAATGATTCAAGAGTGAGTACGGATGCTCCTCTTTCTATTTCTTCACCTTCTAATAATTCTTTCGATATGCAACAAATAGCCGCTTCTTAAGAGGATAAGATGACTATCAGATGAACAAAATGTTGAATGAAATGAAAGCTTTAGTTACTACTCCTGCACCAGTCAAAGCAGTTGAGGAAGTATGTGTCACTTGTGGATCAAATCACAATTTTAACCCATTGTCACCTTAACTCGAGTGGAAATGGATTTCTCCCGATTTTTTCACAAGATAACATCCAACAATTTCAACAAACCCGCAGCCGTTGGAAATTTTCTCCAAAGAAACCAACCTTCAAATTTGGCAAGTCAAATGAGACCACCGGGTTTCAATCAACCGAATGTCCAAACCAATCAAAACCGATACCAAGGAAACAATCCTAATTTCAACCAAAACCGTGGAGGAAATTTTAATCAAAACCGTCAAAATCAAGTTTATCAAGCTCCACCATATCAAACACCAACCAATCAACCACCAATCAATCAAGTTTTACCTTACCAACCTCCAACAAATAGTGTTTTGAAAACAGATTTTGAAAACTACGTCAAGGCAAACGATGCGGTGTTGAAGAATGTTCAAAATCAAGGTCAAAATTTGCAGAATCAAATGGCTAATGTTTACAAGTTTTTGTTGACAAGATCTTTGTGATAATTTCAAAATTCAGTCCTCTACTATCGGGTACTCTTCCAAGTCAAACCGTAACTAACCCTCGTCAGCAAATTAATGCTATCACCACAAGGAGCGGTAAAACTTTGGAAGGACCTTCGACTCCTCTTGTTCCTACTCCCGTTGTTTCAAATCCTCAAAAAGAACCCGAACAAAACCCGGAGACGTCAACGGAAAAAGTGCAAAAACCAAGTTCAGAAAGTACCGCACAAGTCCCACCTCCGGAGGAAGAAGAATCCATTTTCATGGAAATTCCAAAACCAAAAGCAAAGAAAACCGTTAATGTTGAAATTCAAGATCTTAATTCTCCAAGACCTATTCCATCTAAACTTCCATACCCCGAGAGGATGAAAGTTAGAGAGAACGATAAACCAAGTGCTCAACATAGCCGGTTTTTGAAGATGTTCAAACAACTCCGTTTAGAGATTGGATTGAAAGATGCTCTTGTCGAAATGCCAAAGTTCAACAAATGGTTAAGCTCGTTGCTAAGGAACAAAGAGAAACTCGAGGAGATCGCCATTACGACCGTGAATGCCGAATGTTCCGCTATCATCATGAACAAAGTTCCCGAGAAGCTCGAAGATCCGGGAAAATTTCTTATCCCATGTGCTTTACAAGAACTCGATAGGACTAGTGCTTTAGCCGATTCCGGAGCTAGCATTAACCTTTTACCTCATTCTATCTACAAGAAACTTGGGCTTGAAGCTTTGACTCCTACTCGAATGACACTCGAGCTTGCCAATCGTTCCATTACTCACCCAATGGGCATAGCCGAGGATGTTGTAGTTAGAGTTGATGGTTTCACTTTTCTTGCGGATTTTGTGGTGGTTAATTTTGAACCCGACCCGAGAGTGCCTATTATTTTAGGAAGACCTTTCCTTCGCACCGCAAAAGCTCTCATTGATTTGTATGAAGAGAAATTGACTTTAAGAGTGTGAAACAGATTGAGTTGTTTATTATGCCGATAAATCTGAGAAAAACAAAAATAAGAATTGTTTGTTCTCGCCTATCTCTATTATCGATTTTTTTGAAAGAAGATTCCGTTTAGGGGCGAGTACCACTAATTTCTTCATCCTAGTTCTTCTCGGTGAGACTAGTGATAATATAAGATGTTCACCGATGAACTTGCTCTCTTTGATTATGTTAATCGGGTATTAATGACTCAATCTTAAGAAGGAAATTTTCATGAAGGTAAGTTTTCAAAGTTTACTCAAATCCTCTTTCGAATTCGATGAGACGTTTCAGATCTAAGCAACATGAATCCGCTCTTTGAAGAAAATATTAAGGATGTCGAGATTAGTCTTTTTCTTCCTACCATTACTCACAGAAGCCAAGTGATTAGAAGATTATCTTGAAAAAAGATTCGATTCCACCGGAATTGATCGTACCCTCACTACCACCCTTGAAGTTTTTAAGTAGCAATCTATTTCCCTACTCTCACCAAAGAAACGGTTTGTGCTTGTGAGACGCGATGTTTTTCTCATTGTCCGATTGTGTGAAACATGATGACTCGATTGGATTAGGAAAAAGATAATTTGTATCTTGGCAACTTATTTACATAAAAAAACAAAACCTCTTTCTCAAGAAGTTGAAGAAATCAAGGAAAATGAAAAGGAAGTCTCAAGTATTGTTCCAATTGATACCATTGTCATGCCAATTAGAATCACTTTTGCGATTAATCCATTGAATTTTAATGATCATTTTCCACCGAAAAAGGATTGAAAAAGGACTTACCCATTTCATTTGACTCTACCACCACAAGTATTTTACCACATCCTTCTTTAGATTCCGACTCGCCTTTCACTGCGGAGTTGTCGGCTAGTGTTACCTTGAATTCTCTCGAAAACGAGGACAAAGTATTCAATAAGCGTTATACTTGTTTATCATGCCATTCATGATAAAAAATCTTTTTTTTTAACAATGGAAAAAGGAATTGAAAAGAGAACATTCCTCCGGGACTCTTTTGCTTTCAAAAAAACCATCTTTCTTCTACCTCCTGGCCAGAATCCCAACCAATGAATTTTTAAAGAATGCTGTGCTTAAATTTTACCAAAGTAAGAAGACGTTTTCCTACTAGATGTTGATGTGATGTCAATTCCTTTGCATTTATCATTTGGAATTTCTTCCATTCTTCACTTACAATAAGGAATTTCCTTTCATTTTTTCCTATAGAAGTGAGAATTTTATTTTTGATCCCGGAATCCTCACAATCCAGTGGCAGTTTCAATGAACGTTTCTATTTGCTCTCCCTAAGGACAACTAAATTCAGGGATCGAGTCGAGCTTGCGGATCTCGGTGATTTTAAAACAAGCGCTTCATGGGAGTTCACCCAATGCTTATATTTTATTTTCTTTCATTTTCTTTTTTTTCTTTGTTTGCTTACCCCAAGGACCAAATCAATTCGGGGGGGCGGTATAGCTTAGTACCGGTTACAAAAAACTAAGCCGTTTTAGGAGGTCTTTCTTGACGCTAACTATGATATAAGGTAGAGAGGAGATTTGCTCTTTTTCGTCTGATTGTGGTTGTTTGTGATTTTTGTCTAGGTTTCCGGGATTTTTTTTGGAAGCTTCATGGTTCAATATTGTGGAAGGACAAAGCAATTCCTACAATTTCCATCGATGGTCTCCAATCTTCTCTTCATAATTGGGAAAACTCTAATCTTTTATCCTTGTTCTTTATCGAACTAAATCTATTCTTTTGCTATGACCATTGAATTTTTGTTATAGATTCCTTTTTGACCCTTATTTTTAAACTTTGAGGACAAAGTTTCATTTTAGTTTGGGGAAGGATATCTTCGATATTGACTTGCACTTCACGCAACCTTGTTTGAATCTTTTTGAATTACCTTTTTGAGGAAAAGTGAGAAATTTTAAATTTTTGCTTACAAGAAAAGGCTCAAGAAAGCTTAAGTTGAAAAACACCTCGTTTTTGGTAGTTTTTTTTTTTCCGTTGGTGAGATATAGGAGTTAATTTTGACTTGACGGTCGTGAAAAATGCCCTAGCTAGTTCTTTAAACTACTTTTGTAGGCTAAGCTTCTACCAAATCCTTTGTTTGGATTTTAAAATGAGAAGAACAAGAAAGATGTAGTTAAATATAAGTGTATTTGTTTAGCAAGGTTATTTAGGAAAACCTAAGCTTATATGAATAATTTGTGTTTCTTTTTACTCCATAAGCTTTAACAACTTAAATCATACGTGCTTTTTTTATTTTAGTTAATCAACCAATAGTCTTTAGAAGAAAAAGTCTTACTAATATGTAAGTAAGATTTTGGTTTCAAATTTATAAGTTGCTTTTCTAAATGAAATTTTTCCATTCAAAAAAAAAAAAAAAAAAAAAAAAAAAAAAGATTATTATAAACAAGAATGCCAATGAAGCATTCGAAAAAAATTAGAATAACAAAGCTTTATGTAGTTTTAATCGTATGGCGTATCCATGTTGAGAGATAGACTGGATGGGGTCGCATACTAGGAGATTAAAATAATATGTACGTAGATCAAGGTTCGTAGGCATTCATCACTTGGGAGCGCGGCCTAGGTGATGATTCGCAACTAAGGGACTTTGGTTTTAATTAGCTTTTTAGGGAAAAAGTGTGGAGGGTGGCGTGAAAACGTGTTGTCAGCGATACCACCAAAACGTTAGCAGCGTGAGGGTGGGTTCGAACTAAGAACACCGGGTGGTATGTTGCGATTCCTATTTGGGGAGGAAAGGCCTAAGTAGGGGTTCGACTAAGAACACCATTCCTATTGCAAGAAAAAAAAAAATTATAGTACATGAAAAATAAAAAGAATGGTTAAAAATTTATTTTCCAATCAATTATTATAAGTTTTGTTTCCTAATTATCTTTTAGCTTTGAGTTCAAGATTTATTATGGTATTACATATGAAGCTCACAAAGTTTATTTGTAAAGCTTAGATGAATTATCAACTATGGAAGATAAATTGATCTATGGTATGACGTTAAAAAGAGTGCCCAACATCTTAATCATTAATTTATTCCGGGAGTGAAAGGTCACAAGTTATAAGTATAAGAGCTTAATCATTGAGGACTTTTATTGATAATGATCTTGTTTTATTAGCTTTATTTAGTCTATTGAAAGTCAAGGATGACGAATTATTCTCTTTTGTGCTCCCCTATTAATTGGGAAGTGCCATATTTCGATGAGCTAAAGTTGCAAATTTGCAATGATTGCCATTAACGTGTTTCATGAGATTAAATGATGAGAAAAAGTGAAAGTTGATTCATAAAAGATTTAAAAAGGGATTTTGGAAACTTCTTTAGTTTAAATGTGTACACTATAACATTGCGTGAGGAACGGCAATCCCTTTAGTTTGGGGAAATTTTGATATTTGCTTAATTGTATATTTAATTTACCCGGGATTTGGCCTAACTAAAGCCAATTATATGCAATAGAATAGAAAATGTGTGCTTTTGTGTTCAATTGTGCAGGAAAGGATTGAAAAGACAAAAAGAAGCAAAAACGATCAAAAATCAACAAGAGACAAGGAGTCAAGAGCAAGAGTGAGAAATCAGCCAGAAATCACAGCCGGATCAGCCCAACACAGTCAAAGACAGAAATAAAGAAAGTCAAGAGTCAAATTACAAGTCAAAGGGTCTTTAGTGACAAGTGTGCAAGTTTCAAGGGTTTATTTGGAGATTAAAGATCAAGGGGCCCAAGTTGCAAAAGAGGAAAAGTTGATTAATAAAGAAGAAATAGAAGAATAGAAACACAAGGACTAATATTGCCAAATTGGAACTTGTTTTTATACTACAAGTGGGCGGATGTTGAATAGCAGGGACTCATTTTGCAATACTCCTTACATTTTAAAACAAACAAGCCCGCTTATATCGCAACTAACCAACGGCATCAACGGATTTTCCCGCCCAAATTTCATCAAACCAATCCCGAATTTTTCCAACCCCGCTCCTTTTTAAGCCCTCAATTCGTTCATAAACTCTTCACCAATCACAATTAAACACGTGTAAACATCCTATTGGCCAGACCACCTCACTAAACACATCAAACGGCTCAAAGTTGCTTACAAATGATCGAGTGGATGTGATTGAAGAAGACCATTCTAGAAAAACCTTCCTCCTCTTCACTATTCCTCTATATAATAGAAGGCCTAGGACTAATTTTTCAGTTGTAGTTTTAGTTTTAAATTTCTTTTACTTTGTAATTTTTCTGTTTCTAAAGCTATTCTTATGTTCACTTTAAGCATTCTTATGCCGTTAAGCTAATGTAGGCGTTTCATTTTTACTTGTACTTCTTTAATTCAGTAAATAAAAGTCGATTTACATATTTCTTAATCTTTTGTTTTCAGTTTAAAGTCGATTTCATCAAATAAGCTTTAAATAAGCTCATAAGAGCTTATTACTTTTCATAAGCTCAAATTTAGCTAAATTCCTGTTTTAAGCAATTCATTTACCATTTTTACTCATTTACATTCAAATTATGGATACTTGAGAAGTGTTGAGCTCAATTTGAAAGGACAAATGAAAATAAGCTAAATTCTAGCTTATTTTGGTTTAGAGGCAAGGTGCCATCTAGGAACACTGAGCTTCTACTCTTGGATAGCTCTAGTGTGAAGATTCTTCAAAAATAAGGTTTAATTCTCTCAATTCCAAGTTAGAATTAACCTAGTACTTCATTTAGCTTATTTCAGTTATGTTTGCTTATACTTGTGCTTATTCCTGTTACATTTAGTTTGGATAGCTGTTAGTTGTGATTGTTCTAAGTTTTCTAAGTTTTAAAATTCATTTAGCTTTCATGTTTACATTTCTGTCATAGCTAGTGATAGTATAAGCTCATAGAGAGACTAGCTTAATCTCTCAAATAAGCTGTTCATTTTAGTTCTCAAATATCTCAATTAATCCAGTATAAATAGAAGTAGATAAAAGAATTTAGGAGTTTAGACTTTAACGCCATTTGTTGAAATTTAGTTTTTACAGCTTACATAAAGGAGTGTTTGGTTTAGGCTACTTTTGACTCTTAAAGTCAACACATTCCTGTCAAATTCTTTTGTTTAGTTGAGTTTGGTTACATAACTAAGTTTAGAACAAGTTTTAGAGGTTAGGGTTTATTTTTACAAAAGTTAGAGTTTAAATTCTATCTCTTTGCACAGGCATTTTTTTTCAGTTTATGTAGTTTTGATTTAGAAACTTATAAGCCTTTAGGAAATTTCATGAGTTACTTCATTTCATGTATGCATTAGTCACTTAGTCAAGAGTTTTATATTTTGGGAGTATCTCTTGCAATTGCACCAGCAAAGCCAAACACATCAGCACAGCATACATCATATCAGCTTAAGACTTTTCATTTTACTTCTTGATTATTTTTCTACTTCTATGAAAGCTTTGCAAAATCCTTTTACCTAAGTAGATTCTAGGAAGATAGATTAGCTTATTCTCATAATCTCAGCATCTAAGTTTCAAAATTAAGCTTTTTTAGCCTTATGTGAAAAAAGCTCAAAATTAGTCTATAGAAACTGCGCGATCGCGCTTTCATCTTCATTTCTCTTTAAAATTTGTTTTAAAACACGGTTATTATTTTAGTTTAGATTCCTTTATTGACTCTTAAGCTTCAATAAGCCTTTTTTTGAGTTTTGCTTTCATCAAGTTTATAGCTCTTTATAAGTCCAAACAACCACAGTCTCCCTAAACACTCAAAAATCCTAAAAAGTCCTCAAATAGCTACTTTCTGTGAACAGCCTTTAGATGCTTATTTTGTAGCTTATTCTTTTGTCAAAAGTTCAAAGTGTCTTTATTAAAGTTGTAGGGAGTAAGCTGGTTGCCAACTTTGTAGTTTTGAGTTTTGGCTGAAAATCACTTTTTCATTAAGCAAAATAAGCTGAAACATGCGGGGTCTGTTTGGTATTTTTCTTAAAGTTCAAGGTTAACCGTTTTCTCTATAGTGTAAATTTTTAAAACTTCGCCCGCCTACCCTTATCTTTCCTTTATTTCACATTCTACCCTGTCTTTCTTATTAAATAAAATAAGTTTAATATTTTTGTTTTAGTTTTATTAAAGTTAGGGTTTAGTTTTTAATTGAACAAATTAGGGTTCAATTAGGGTATAAAAATTAGGGCTTTTCATACTAGTAAATTTCTGCACCTTTAAAGTTTATAAAAACCATTTTTTTTATATTTTTCCAATTAAATTTGTATTTTCTAGGAATTAAAATAGATTTTAGTGATTACTTTTTCTTAGATAAATCATAAAAAATAGAAAAATAGTTGAAAAATTAAGATTCTTTTTGCATTAATTTTCATTTTAAATTTGTGATTTTTAGGAATAAAATTTATTAAAAGTTGTGTTTTAGATTTTAGATTTCAGTTTTAGCTTGCATTTAATACGTTTTGTGCATTTAATTTGAGCTAGTTAATTGTTTTCAATTCTTGTTATTAATTTGTATAGTTTAATCAAAAATTCAAAAATATTCTTTTTCATATTCAAATCCAATCATTCGAACGAGATCGTGTGTTTCCATTGCACTAGTCATTGGGGGAAACGACCCGGGTGATCATACTTGCCCGGTTTAATATACGTATTATATATTATATTATATATATTTTTGAGAGTGAATTTTATCAAGGTAACTTGGTAACTTTCTTAATTACTCTCGGGATAATATTATTTTATATTATATTTACTGTGAAATAAACTGATCAATCATTATTACTTTCGACACGCATCAGCCCACAAAGATCCATATGCAGAAGATAATGTTTTTCTTGGTTGGTGTCTTCAGATTTTGGTTTATGAGATTGTTTTTGTGTTTCCAATTGAATGACAGAACACAAGTGATCTTTTTAAAATTTAGTTTTAGGAACCTCTCCTTACAAGACACTTGTTTAGCCAATTGATTGTGTTTAGCCAATTGATTAATGGTGCCAAAGTTCAAGTGGGGCAAACATCAGTGCCATAACCAAGACTTAGTCTTAGAAGCCTTTGACAAGAAACAAATTGGAGAAGACTTCATCATATCGCCAATGGACAATGTATACAAATTAGTTCCCCAAGATCCCATAAGTAGGTCAACACATTCAAGATTGCGACCAAAACATGTGTGTTTATGAAAAGCTACTTCATGATCCGAGTAACAAAATTGACCAACGGAGAAAAGATTGTGTCCGAGTCTCTCAACGTAGTAAACCCTGGAAATGGTAACATTCCTGATCTGATCATCACCGCAACCCATTATCTTAGCAATCTGATCGTTACCAAACTTGACGGTACCAAGAATGACGAAATTGGTGAGTTGAGAGCGGTTTCCGGTCATATGCTTGGAGCATCCAGAGTCCAAATACCACATAACAATTTGGACAACTTGCAATCGATAAGAGAAGAAGATGGAACATTGGAAATAGTAAATTCCCTAGTTTGAGTGGGCTCCAATTTGTTAGAAATCCTAGATTCTATAATCTTTGATTTGCTACTTGAACCTACTGATTTTGATGCTTTGGGTCTCTTACTGTAAACCATAATTCCTTGAGTTTGTGTAAGAACTGATTTGGTAGTTGTTTCCTTAAGGGGCACTACTTTAGTGGAGGTGAACCTAGTTAAAGGGCACTTATTTCCAACTATAGTGAAAGTACGTCCTATAGGTTTCATTTATAACCAATTTCAGTGTACACTTTACCCGTAGGTTTCCATATCTGCTTCTTATTTTTACGCTTAGCAGGTTTAGATTTAGACAACACATTCACATCATGAACATAATCAAGAACACATTTGTGGAAACTAGAAGGGGGGTTGAATAGTTTATAGGTTCGTTTTACGTTTTAAAAGTTTACTTTAAAAATACTTAGATTCGAGTTGTATGTTCAACCAATCAACAATATGAATCAACAATGTAAATATCTAAACTAATACTAAATAATAATGACAACAATATAAAGAGATAAGGAAAGGAACAATCAAACCAAGACGCCAAGATTTATAGTGCTTCGGCTACAAAGCTCCTCTTCGCCCTACTCTACTCCCCGAGTATCCTACTCGAGATTTCACTATGTCAACAAGCTCCCTTTAGGCGGAGAAAACCGTTTACACGTTGCTTACGTTATTTTCCGACACAAAGCAAAATGTCAAGTCCTAATCTTAGCTAGAACCAATCTACCACTTCATAAACACTACACAATCACAAGATCTACACTATCGGATTTACACACAATCCGAATCACACAATTACACAAGATAATTACAATAGAGATTTGATACTTAGAAGAAGAGAGGTGAGATCACTAAATAACAATTCGTTTCTTGGTGAATACGAATGTTCTTCTCTTGCATTTAATAGAGATGAGAGGAGGAGAGATGAGAAGAAGAGATTGGATCACTTGAAACAAAATCAAACAATGCTAGTGATCAAGAGATTTAGTAAGAGAAAGAAGATTTTTAGAGAGAAAAAGAAGACTGGAAAAATTCATGCAAAGAGGTATGTTTTTCTGCCATAAATAGTGCATTATTATTGATAGGATTTCCAACGACTAGCTGGCGGCGGTCCCGACGGCCCTAGATATATCTGAGGTTCGCCAGACCTATAAGGGGGCTGCCACTAGACTACGGTCCTGTTTTTGGATTTTTGTGGGGAAGGCTGTATCTGGTATAGAAGCTTCCATTTTGAGGGGAAAACCAGATTCAAATTTTATTATTTAAATAAAACATTTTCTTTTATTAAAAAATATTTTTGTATATTTTTTTGTAGAAATACTTTTGTGAAAATGTAATGGTTAAGAAAAAATATTTTCTTGATCACTAATCACGCTTAATGATTTGTTTGTTCATACCTTAAGTGATCACTAATCTTAAAAATAGAATTTTACGATTAATAATTTGTAAACGTTTATTTTTATCGTAAACATTTTTACATTTTGTTATTATCAAAACGTTGAGAGGTCAAAAAATATAAATAACGTTTTTAGACATTATTTGTATTAACAATCTCCCCCTTTTTGATGATGACAAAATATAAACTCATTTTGTATAAAATTAAAGGTTTCAAATTATTAATGAGTTTCATTCCATTTCTCCCCCTTTTTGTTGAATTCAAAAAGGATGATCGTCGAATTATTGTAGAAAGAAGGAAGTTGACGATATCAAGACTCCCCCTTGATGTAGGCTCCCCCTCGTTTGGGGCACCAAGGGATTGATCTTACGAAAATTGTTTGCTAGAAAACAAAGTTAGAAGTACAAGTTCACGAATATATTCCCAACTAGTAGCAATATAGCAATTCATGCAAGTTAAACCATAAAGTAGTTTCATTCATTACTTAAGAAACTCATACAAGAAGCATTGATTACAATTAAAACTAAATAAGTGATAAGATAAATTCATACTATGATGATATGAATCATTACAAGATAAAGTAGATAAGCACAAAGTAAAGACATATTAAGGCATGGAGTTAGACTCGTGGATTCTTGAAATCTAGAAGACGCCACAAGCAAAAGATGGGTTGTTTATTATTTAGAGAAATTAAGCATTCGGGAGTGCTCAATTATGGTAAGGAGGGAAATTAAGTGGAAGGGCCAATGATGAGAGATTTGATACGATTAAGAT
>BQNB010002299.1:124695-126591 GCA_026074375.1 Tanacetum coccineum | reverse complement strand
CGCACCGATTCTGTCTCTGGTCCTAACTTACGGACTATACCTCCGGTTGCGAGGTTTGTAATTTCTTCGAATTTATCTCATCGTTCTGGTACCCATGCTGTGGATGTTGAAGTGTCTTCTCTTATCAAGTCTGCTATTCTGGATCCCTCGGCGATGACCGCGGCTGTCACCACTACTGCTGTTATGGAGACTTCTCTGGTTTCGATGCCCAAAGCCAAGGCTAAGCCTGTGAACCCTACACTTTTTGGGGATTGCGTGTCTTCCAGCGGGCATGATGTTTCAGGTCCTTCCAGCCTGGTCCATCCAGATCTCTTTGCAGACTCCTTTTATGCTGTTCAAGATTTAAACCCTAAGACCTGCACCGGGTATACGTTCCCAAGCGGACTATTACCAACGAGTCTGTTCTGGATGATCCTTACATATGTCATAGTTTAACAGATCAGCTAGCCCCTACTCTCTTTTCTCTACTCAACACCATGGAGTATGATCAGCTGTATGCTGAATTCAATGTGGGGGCGGCACGTCAAACATGCCTTGGTGCTGAGGTCCGAATGAGAGCAGAGCATACTCTTAGGAAAAAGAAAATTCTGAAGGAGGAGTGTGCCCATCAGACTAACTTGTTGAATGAGAAAGAGGCTGAGATTTCCAGGTTAAGGTCTTAGTATCATTAAAAGAAGCCGAGGCCGCAGAAGCAATCTGCCTCCATGGTCATGTTGCCAATATTGAAGCCACGGAAGCTATACATGCTGCCGAGCTAAATCTTCTGAAAGAGAGGAATTCTTCTCTTGAAGCAAAGATGCGTTCTTCCGAAGAAAAGGTCGCGGCTCTGGATTCCGCGGCTTCTGTAAGAGAAAATAAGTTTTCCTCCCTTGCTGCTAGTGCTGACCAACTTTCGTATGATTTCTCCCTTCTTCAGACTGCTTTTAACGAATTATCTGTTAAAGTTGTTGCTTTGGAGTTTGAAAAGAGTGGCCTTACTAATCAGGTACTCATATATTGTCTCTATCTTTGATCCTTTTTTCATTTTTGTCTTTCTTCTGCTATAATTGTTTTTGCTTTCGCATGTGTCTTTGCTGGAGACTACTTGTGCCGGACTTCGCAATCAAGTCGCTGGTAACGAGCATTTTAAAGAGCAAATCAAAGCCGAACCAGATGAGCAGTAAGAGTCCTTACTGAGAAGGTCGCGAAAGTAGATGCTAACTTGATGGGAATGGCTCTTTAGTTGGATGGTGAGTTTTATCCTAGCTTCCTGACTATGATTACCGGGTGAAGATGGATTTTAAGTCATAGGCTGAAACTTGTTGTTATCAAGTGCCTTCAATTGCCAAAATACTTATTCGTCTTGGGGAAAGCCATTGGGCGAGCGATTGATAAGGGGATGCAAGTGGGTTAGCAGCTGGCATAGAACATGGGAAAACTAGAAGGGATCTTAGTGATGTGGCTGCCTACAACCCTTCCGCAGATGCGGATTATGTTGCTGCAGTCAGTGCTATTCGTGACGTTGACTTTCCTTTGCTGACTTTGCTGGCGTTTCAGAAGGATGCCATCATTGCTGACATAATGGATTCTCTTCGCTTAGAGGGTCCTGCCGCTGAGGCTCCAGATGCTGGAGAGTTGCAGCCTTCCCATGAATAATTTATGCTTCTGATTCATAGGCCGGAAAACAATGTGATTCTTGGGGAAACTTCTCTATCTTTCTCCTTGGATGTTATTCGTAACCGCATTAAGAGGATCAGGGGTGATGCGAAGGCACATCACTTATCTCTTTCTGACGCTATGGTTCCACAGGGACACCCCCTGTCATTATCTCTCTATTCATGTACATCGCGAGAACGAGCTATGGCATCCCTACTTTATAAACACCGTTGTCTTCAGATAATTTTACTTGGTGAAGCT
>BQNB010002299.1:72195-119695 GCA_026074375.1 Tanacetum coccineum | reverse complement strand
TAAGCATCATTGGAAATACTTGGGCATCTGTTTGGATGTTTAGTGCGTTGAAGAACATATTAGGGCATCAATGATTATGATTAGTGCATCGCGACATATTAAGGCATGAGTGCGTATGCTTAGTGTATTCGTTTGTATGTTTAGTGCATCCAGTCGTATGATTAGTGCATCAATGAACATATTAGGGCATCAATGTGATTAGTGCATCGTTGGATATAATAAGGCATCTGTTGTTTGATTCGGGCATTGTTTGTTTGATAATAGATTTGTTTGTTTGTTTGATTAGGGCATCTGTTTGTTTGATTAGGGCATCTGTTTGTTTGTTTGATTAATTAGGGCATCTGTTTGTTTGTTAGGGCATGTTTGCATGATTAGGGCATCCGTTTGTTTGATTAGGGCATCTATTTGTTTGATTAGGGCATCTAATAAACACATTTGTTTGTTTGTTTGATTAGGGCATCTGTTTTTTTTATTGGGGTATCTAATAAACACATTTTTTTGATTAGGGCATCTGTTTGTTTGATTAGGGCATTTGTTTGTATGATTAAGGCATCTGTTTGTTTGATTAGGGCATCTGTTTGTTTGAATCGGGCATCTTTAGTGATGGTGAAGGGCAAACTAGTGCATTATGGCATCTCTTGAGTAGTTCGCCAAGACAGGTTCCTTTATGGCATCAGTTGCTTACGTAGACTGCAATACAGATGGTGTTTGGATGTACAGTTGCGATTACGATCATGGACGCGTGACGTTTGACTAAGGAAGCGTATGCTGATAATCATCCTGCTGGTAGGATTGGCTCAATTTCAATCCTGTAAAAAATCATACTTGAATTCTAATTATGATTAAGGAAAATGTATTTGAATGCCTAGACAACATAGTAATACCAAGAGTAATTTATTTTACATCATTTATAGCCTACGAAGAAAACTGAGTATGGTATAGGGATATGACCTCGTGTGCATAAATTAGTAATTTGGCTATTGTGAGATAGAAAGCCCACTTGTATAGGAAGTTTGCGATAAAAAATAACTATCAAAAGATGTAGTGGATGCGTTGATGGCGTCCTTTAACACTTGGTGTATCAAGGTATGTCGACAATTTGCTATATTCTGGTGCACTTGTTTTAAAAGTTTACATGGCTCATCATTGTGAACTTTTTACTTGCCTTTGCATATATGAGAATCTCTCTTATACCGCTATGTGCTATTGCTTAATCAAAAGGAGTAGGTTTTCATGGATATGACTAATTTATTTATTTAAATTTTACAGAAATAGTGCTCGTTTTTTGTGGAAATCTGTACCAGCCTCAATCAAAGACAACCGACCAGAGGTGGCTGCTGTCTGGAAAATTGGGCAGCAGCTTTGGACTCGAAATTATGCAGGGGTATATGATTCAATTACCGAATTCAATTGGACCTGATTATTCCCTTCCTTGGCAAAAGCAAAGACAATATACAAGTACAAAAGATTGACTGAACTTAATGAGTAGTTAAAAGATATCTTGTTGCAACAAATTATTTAATTTTGATTATTTTAGACATGATCTTGCAGGTGCGTTAAGAGCCAGAGTGATCAGCAGTTCAATAACCAGAATCATGAGAATGACACTAGCACATGTAAGACTGAAGATGTTCAAAAGGGAAGGACGGTTGTGTCGTTGTGTTCTTGTAGCAGAGTTTATATTAACCCCGTCTGCGTTAAATGAAATCGGGCGGGATATTTAAACTAGGGACCCGGGCTGTGTTTTTGGCCCTTTGGGGGGGGATTTAAACCGAAACTATACAATATTAGATTAACATATCGAGTCGATTCCCGATACTTTTTTATCAACAGTAACTAATTAAAGATCCGAAGCTCATCGTTCCAGTAGTGACCGAACTTCTTGTTCGGGATCAATAAATTGAGGTCTAAAATTCAACCCGTTGTGAGGTCTTGAACACGGGAACGAGCTTCCTTTATTGACTCAACAAAATTGAGGCTAACAATCTCCCCCGAAGTGAGTTCATTGATGACACTCCTTCATGAGATCAGTGAGATTGCTTTTGTCGTTTAAGCTCGAGTGTTCTTGGTCTTTGTCTTCGTTGTTTGTTGTAAGCTTGTTCCTTCATGCTTTGTGATCTTGACTTTGAGCCTTTGTCATTGTCTTTATCGTCTATGCCATCTTGCGATCTTTTGTTTTTGACCAACATGCTCATACTTTTGCATTATCTTGAAAGCTTCAAATCAGAGTTTGCGAAAGTCTTTGTCTTTAAATCTTGAGCTTTCTAGTATAGTATGTCTTCGTAGATTGAGCATTTGAATGGGATTGAGGTCCATCACCACTGTTTGAACTTTGAGGTGTCGTTAGTGAGAAACAAGGAAAATGGATTGAGAAAATCCAATCGAGAGTCCCTGTTAATGAGTTTTTGTAACCCAATCGGAGAGTGTCATGTTGTTTTATCAAAATTCTTCATACCGGGTCAATGCATTTACTGGACATATCGGATATCCAGTTGTCACCAAGTGTGATTCATAATAGAATCTCGCCATTAGTTACCTCCAAAAGCTTGTGTGATGCGTGGCTCAGTGGATTTCCATCTTCATTTGTGATATACATTAGTATTCACTCGGATGTTCTGGCAGTAACATCACAATGATATTACGTAGTCGATTGATATACACTTGTGAACCTGATGATGTTAATAATTTTTGTTTGATGGTAATGTTGTCCTATCGAGAATTTTTATTGATCTCTTTGGCTCTAGATCGGTTTAGTGTATTTTGGTTTTAGTACTCGGAGGTTAGAGCATGATTTCCTGCCTATTCAATATTCAACAATTCTTGGAGTGTAGATTGTCAATAGATAACGTGTGGTATTCCGTGACAGAACTGAGACAAGTTTCTGATTGGAGGAGAAACCCGAATGGCTGGGAATGGGGTTTGTGCATTTCCTCACTTTGCAATTCAAGCTGGTGATTATGTACAGCATATTATTGACCTAGTTTGCTGCCTTAAGTTGTGTGAAGGGCTTCTTTCTTCAGACCTTTGTATCATACATTTCTTTTTCGTTTTACTTCAAGTCTTCATTGCGCTTAACAAGACGTCATTCACTAAATACCTTGTTGTGATTGTTCTAGTGTTAGGCTCACTCTTAGTCGGCTATTATTCCTCATTATCATTCATCTCCACATCATACACTAAGAACTGCTATTTCTACTTTTGGATAATCCTTGGGTAGAGAGATCTCGGTTTGGTTGGAATCAATTGGGATTAGATTCTAACTAACACCTTATGACTTCAGATTCGACGTGAAATAAGATGTTGTTAGAGTATATAGATCGAACCATAAAACATTTTCTTTTAGCACATTGAGTCGAATAGATCAATTTTAATTACATTTTTCCCCCTTATTTTAAATAATAAACACTTAGTTTTTGAAATACGCTTGTGATTAAAATAGTCTTGAAAAAGATGTGGGAGAAAATATGTGTCAGCATTGAATGGTTTGGACATTTGGATTATGTTTTGAACATAAGAATTGTCTTTGTTGATGTATCCAAGCACCATTAAAAATTAAATGTTGTTTTCGTAAAAACTCCCCTCATAATAGGACCAATTTGAAAAAATTGTGTCTTTTGAAAACAATTGTGAGGGATTGGAAGCGTTTTGAACATACAGTTTTGAAAGATTATGATTGTCCTGGCGAAAATTCTTGAAAAATCGTTGTTCATCTTTTTGAAAAAACCAGATGTTAGAGGACTTCGCTTCTAAACGGTTAAGGGTAAGCGCTACTGAAACGTTCATCACTATCCTTTTTCTTGCGCTAAAAAAAACATTGAAAGTCTTGATAAAGAACAGCTCATGACCGAGAAACGTTACTTTTCTCGTTGTGAGGATAAGGTATAAACCTTCTTTATTTGAAGTCCGAGGTTATGTACTGACTTTGCACAATATATAAGCCATTTGGATCATTAGAAATGGCATGCTTTTGAAAACTATTTGCAAGTCTCGCTCGAACTTCTTTAACACACCCGTGTCAATGTAATCGAATTTATCAAGCACGGTAAAATGTTTTCGATTCAAAGAGACATGATCGAGAAGATTTTTTTGAAATTTTTCTTTATTTTTCTAGATTTTATATTTGTATTTATATACTTGTTGTCCTCAGCATTGCTATATGATGGTGGAATAGTAATTCCAAGAATTTGTCGGGAGGCATTAGCAGTCTTGATGCTAGAGGAACAAATACTTTTGGAACAGCTTTTGAAATTTGACGGTTCGTTGTCGTGGTCGTGAATTCGTAGTTCGGAGACGGTTATGATCAGAAGTCATTTGTTAAAGAGCGAGGCCTGAATGATGTGAACTGACATTCATTTTAATGTGAACGAGGCTTGAACTGTTGTGTTCAAACGTCATGGGAACTTGAGGTATGGGGCTAGTGTATTTTCAGGTAGACAGACCATTTGCATTGACGACCCGAGGCATTGAACTATGTGTTCTAACGTCATTTGAAACTATTGAGGAACGGGGCCTGATGTGTTATTTTTAGCAGACAAGACGCCATTTGATGATCATCAATCAAAATTCATTGAAAGCCCTGTTTTTGAAGATATCTTTCTTTTTTCGCAACCAAATCTCTGAAGTCCTTCTCTTGTAGGATTTGAACACTTGTCACCTGTATTACAGAGAGTACTGCATGAAATTTAAGAGCTATGATTTCGCTTTACATTGGTTTGGGATATCTGCCATTTGAACCTTTGGGGTTCACTTTTTCAACCTTTGTTGGGCTAGTGGCTGAATGTCTTTCTTGTTAACCATCTAAGACAATACGGCAGTCTTGTGAATTCTAATCCAGTTGGTTGCCACCTAAAGACAAGATTTAGGACTTATTGTTTCTCATGCACAGTGGTGTCTTTTTGATTGAACAACCTCTGTCCTTTTGGGATCTGTCTTTTTGGTTTGGTTTGAACCCTTATTTTGCTCTACCGGGTTTGTCTACTGTTGTTGTCTTATTGGATGGGAACCGATAAGCAGCGAGTTGACTTCTTTCCAGGAATTTTATTACACAGCGTCTTGATTGGCAATTAAAGACATATGTTCTGACATGGCGACGCAAATCATTGTTTGGATGTTCAAGAAAAATTTCTAGGGATCCTTAGAGTGTTTTCCATGTGCCTTTTTCTCTTAGCTTCTCGCTAGGTAGTGATTTTGAACAATGTGTTTGGCTATTACACTAGATGAGCCGTGGTGCAATTCATGTGATGAGGTTTTTGCAGGTGCAAATTCTCTTCCTTAGGAAAATGAGGTTGTAGTGACTGCTTTTTGACAAGTCGTTGTGCACATCAACTTGGGAGGGCAAACCGTGGTTTTGAAAATTCTAGGGTCTTTCAGACTTAATAACGACAGTCTGTTGCTCCTAACAACATGTGCACCGGATTGGTTTTGTTGTGAGTGGGTTGTCCAACCGGTTCTTCCCTATAGATTTGAGGCTTTGCAAACTTAGTATTCACACTATTTGTACTGTTAGATTTCCTTATGCATTTTTTAATGCTGCAATTGCAAACCCTTTTTCTGGAATCTGAGCTAGTAACATCAACATGTTTCATTAGACTTTTTGTTCAGGTTGTTCCATTTAATGAGTCATTCTGGTTTTTCTTGGTGCTGATCACCTGTACTTTTGTTAGAATCAAAAAGATCTTTGTAAGTCTGTTTCAAAGTGCGGCTTTTTCTTTATGTAACTGCTCATTCTCTGCGAGTAATTTAGCCACACTATGTTCCAATTCGATGTTTATCGGTTTCAATTACACGATGTCATGTTTAACCTTGGCCTTCATTACTTGTTACTTTCATAAAATTGACCCATGTGCCCTTCTTTTAAAGCTTGATTTTGATGATGTAAGTTCAAAGTTAAACACAATGTGCTTCCATTCTTAAAAATCTTTTGGAAATTGGGGCAACGGTCTTTTTGAGCACGAAATATTTTCAATATTCATGAGATTGATTTGGAAAATTCAGTTGTCTGGTTATTAGTTAATGTTAGGCAAGGCAAAGGATATGGGTCATGACATTGTTCCAGCATTCTGGATCATAACCTCTCCTTCATTATTGTGTTAGGCTTGGCTCAGTATGTTGTTGGTCCTATATGCTAAGACTTGATTTCAGCTAGTCGTTTTTTACCTGCAGCCATTGCTTCTTCATCATCTATAGGGTCTGTTATCTGCATCATCAACATGGTGCATCATGTACCCTGATCTGTGCTTGTATCCTGCTCTTGTGATTTGTCCCATTGTTTCAATGATAACTAAACTAGCATCCAATTCTTTACTCGAATTAAACTTTTCGAGCTTGTCGTCTGCTATCGTGCTCAGTATTTCATTCTCCCTAGCTGTCATACTCCTTTTATGCAGCGCTCTTTGTCAATCGACTTATAATATAATCCATGTTTTGGATCAGTTTGTATCACTCGGAAGAATTCTGGAATATCGAAGTCGAGTGGTATTTCTAAAAAAGTAGTTGCGTGTCATTACCAACTATATTCATCATTCAGACATAAATCTTTTGACTTGATGAACTCTGAAAACTCTGTCTCGAGGAACTTTAAAGAAGTTCATGGTGATCCAATCTCTTGAAAATTCGTGGTTATCATGTTGCTTTTGAAGTTTATCCATGTTTAGGAACATCGTGCCTGTAGATCCTCAAAGTATTGACCAAAGAGGTGTTGCTAACGGCGTACGAATCCATTCACGGTATTCGACTTCCTTTTATGTCGTTGTTTTGAAAAGACGCTTGAGGTGTGATAGAATGAAGTCGTTCGAAAATGATTACCATGCAACTTTCTTTTGTTTTGTCTTGAATAGTTGCATTTGATGTATTTCTGAATGGAAACACGAAGATAAGGAATCTTTCTTCTCCATTTTATCGTGAGTTGAAGTGAAAGTTGTGGATAGTAAAGTGGAGTGATGTGATTTGAATGTTGTGGTTTTGGAATACAATGTCGTTCACGGATTTACAAGTCTATGATTAGAAACCGGATAAAAATTTAACGGGATTTTACAAAAAATTCAATAGAAAACGTGAATGATTGATTCGGAATCAGCGGCCAATGATTTAATTGACTAATAAACATTTATTTTCGGGCTAGGGGTTAATGGTGTTTGTTTAAATAGGCTCATCAAATGAAACAGGCCTAAAAATACAGATGGGCTCTGTGAGCTAGAACAAAACAGTCTGAACACATATGGCCAAATATATGGAAAAATGTCGATAAACTCATTGTAAAACGAGGGTTTTGGGCTCGAAAAAACTTGTTCCGTAATCCGTCTTCGTTTGTTCTCTATCGATTTGAGAGGTCTCGGCCTGAAACGATTCTTTCGGATCAAAAGTTATTGGCTAGAGTTTTACTGAAAGCCCTTTTCATTAACACAAGGATTCTAGACAATAACGCAGAGTGCTATCTTTAAGCAAAACCGCTTAATAGTGACACCCAAAACGCAAGTGGTTTGAGATTTGGTCAAAACGCAATGGGTTGAGATTTGGTCAAACGCAATGAAATTTAAAGCAAAACGCAACATCTTTATCAAACGCAGTGGATTTGAGATTTGGTCAAAACGCAATGAATTTAAGCAAAAGCAAACGATCTTTATCAAAAACGCAGCGACTTTGATCAAAACGCAAATGAACTTTATCAAAACGCGCAGTTGAGATTTGGTCAAACGCAGTGCAGTCAATATAATATTCAATAAATATCCAAAACGCAACCATAAAAAAATTTCGAAATAGGGGTTTGATTATTTTAATATTTAAAATTCTTCTAACCAAAACGCAATGATTGCGTTTTGAACCTGTTTTAATAAAAAAATCAAAACGCAACAAGAAAAAAAAATCAAAACGCAACAAGAAGAAAATCAAAACGCAACAAGAAAAAGTCAAAACGCAAAAAAGAAAAGACTTTTCCAGTTTGTCAACACGCAACCTAGAAAAATAACGACTTTTTCCACCAATAAATAATACGCCTTATATCAACCTTTTTGACCTTTTTGATTTTGATTTCTCTTGCACAACTTAGCTACCTATATGCCTTGATCTTGCCTTAATAACATAAACATTCACACATCTAAGCACAAAAAATCCGGGTTTGATTTTTTTTTTTTGAGTTCTTTTTGACCCACGAATTTGATCGTGTTGAAACAACACAGAATCCAAGAACCCGAATTCAATTGTAGCTCTGATGCCAATTGTTGGAAATCCCGATTATATACTCATAACATACATTCGATCACAAAAATCAAAACTAGAATATGTGAAAGAGAGGTTGTTCTAGCGAGAGAAACTAGGATGAGAATTGATGAGAAAAGAGAAATGGAATTATATTTGAAAATGAAAATTACTCTTTTCTAAATAGAAAAGTGGGGGGGTTTAGTGTATATACCCCGTCGCGTTAAAAATGACTGCGCGAGTTTTTTAACTAGGGAACCGGGTGGGTTTTGCTTGGGGATTAAACACCGAGAATACATTATACAATATTAGATTAAATATCGAGCCCCTGATTCCGATATTTCCTTTACAACATTAACTATTTAAAGACGAAGGCCTCCAACGTTGAGTTTAGAGTGACCGAACTTCCTTATCGTCTCAATAATTGTGGCTAACAAGCTTGTTGCCAACAATCTATTTAATTTTGATTCTTTTAGGACATGATTGCAAGGTACGTTAGAGCAGAGTGTATCAGGCAGTTTTTGAATAACCGGAATCATGAGAATGACACTAGCACATGTAAGACTGAAGATGTTCAAAAGGGAAGGACGGTTGTGTCATTGTGTTCTTGTAGCCTGGAGTATGTGAACATGACATCTTTCACTGCTTCTCCACTATAATAATCCAGCCATTCAGCCCATGAAAAAAAGGGCATTTTCTTGGAAAAAAGTGGAAGGGATAATAAGTTTGGCAATTGATTGTCTTTAAGTTTGGTCATTCAAAGAGGGCATGGAGTTAAAAATCAACATCTGACTTACTTATTTGTGTAATTTTGTTCTTATAAGATTAATACTAGTCACATTTTACTATTTAATATTTCTCTCTAATTGTTTAGAAAATTGTAATTTTGTTTGTGTTTTGTGTGTGTAAACATTGTTTTAAGGCCGTGTTGGGTTGCTGAAACTTTCGTTGCAGAAATCATGGTTTTGAAAAGGGTTTACTGTTCGGAATTTGTTGAAATCTATCAAAAAGGGTAGTTTTAAATGTATCCGCCTCTCTTACATTGTTGTTAAAAAATGTTAAACATTGGAAAAATCATTACCAGTATATCATGGTCATAGCATATTTATGTTTCTATATGTATTTTTTAGTGTATGGGTAGTGCATCGTTAATCATATTAAGTGCATTCGTATGTGTTGAAACAGGCTCTTATGCTATAGCTCGAAAGGATGTTGATGAAAACCGATCTACTGCATTTCAAAAAAAGGGGCTGGAAGATAAGATTATATAAATTTCAAAGACGTTTAGCTGTCGTGACTAGAAAGGAGTACACACAGTTATCACATACATTCATTTGTCTTTTGGTTATTTTGGTTGTTGTTGTCGTACTTTTGGTTGATTTCACGTGAGTGTTTGTTTTTGTTTTTTGGTTTTTTTCGTTTGATTTTGTCTACGAATATTATTTTAGGTTGTTTTCGGACATATGTGGTTAGGTTTTATATTAATGTTTATAATTTAACGAAATGGCGTATTTGAGTATAAATCGCTTGCTTGGACAATGTTTTCTGACTTATCTAGTTTGTCGATTTCAGTTATGTCCTCTGATTTCAAAAAAAAAAATTGTGTTACCTCATTCTGTATTATGATAAGTGCAGCATGTTAAAATTTGGGCAATATATTGGTTTTTTGAGTGCATCTATAAACATTTTAGGGTTATCATCGCCGGTATGTTTAGATGCATTTGTTTGGGATGTTTAGGGCATCCATTTGTCATGATCATTAGGGTTATTGTGTTATGACATATATTAGTCATGATAAGAGCTTCATGATACAAGTTAGGTAATTGTCTGTTTGATATATCGCACCTAAACAAGCGTTACGCATCTATTATTATGATTCGGGATCACTTCGACTTGTTACAACATTTGGTGTATAATAATTATTGCATCAAAAAATATGTGTTACTGACATTTGTAGTCTTATTGATTAAGATCATCATGTTAGTTTGGTCAATCTTTTGTTTAGTGCTTCTATGAAATTATACGGGTATCTGCGTACGTTAGTGCATCTGTTTGTTAGTCATAGGGCATCTATTCGTATGAACTTTAGTGAACATTAGTGCATATGTTTGTATGTTTAGGGCATCCATTTGTTTAGTGCATCATTGTGTTACGACATATGTTAGTAGGATAAGAGCATCATGTTACAAGTTAGGTAATATGTTTGTTTGATTATCGCATCTAAAATAAGCGTTAGCACATCTGTTAGTATAATTAAGGCACCACTCGACTTGTTACAACATTTTTTTAATAATTATTGCATCAAAAATGTGTTAAGGCATTTGTAGTATAATTATTCTTTCATGATCTAACTATGTCCCTTCTCCTACAAATCTGATATGCAATAACAAACTTCCTTATATAATGTTGCTTATATCATATCATAATTAAAGAATATGTTGTGTTATATTAAATCATCATAAATTAATTTAAGGCATCTATCTGTTTCATGAAATAGCATCTGTTTGTATTATTTAAGGGCATCTGTTTCATTAAGGGAGTTTTTTTTGTTTAAGGGTATCTGTTTGTATAATTAAGGGTATCTGTTTGTATGGTTCAAGGGCATCTGTTTGTATGATAGTGCATCGTTTTAAATACTTGGACATGCATCACATTAGGGCATCACTGTGTAAGTTTACTGCATCTGTTTGTATGTTTAGTGCATCCATTTGTATAAACATTAGGGCATCATTGTGTATTTTTAGTGCATCTGTTTGTATGTTTAGTGAATCCCTTTGTATGAACATTAGGAAATCATTATGTATGTTTAGTGAATCAATGTTAATAATAAAGGTGCATCAGTTCTAAAAATAATAGCGCATCAACATAAAGTGATCTTATTTATAAAAATAAGATAGAATTCAACATGAAATTAAAAAAAACTATAAAAATACTAGTGCATCATTATATAGAATGAAGTACCATCACATTTGCATAAGTTTCAATGATACATGGAATGAAAAATATCTTATATACACAATGGTACTTGACGCCACACACAAAGATGGCAAAAAATAGAAGGATCCAACCAATGTGAGCTGCAACCACAACCTGGTAGGAAGTCGTAGTCGAACCAAAACCCCTCTTTTACAGCCCTAGGCACCTCAAAAGCAAGATTTTGCTGAACTTGTCTAGTTAGGAGACCGTATATACAACCCGTCAAACCAATTTGTTATAAATGTAGGCTTTTGCGCAGCATGTAAAATAAATAATTTTTCCGCAACCATTTTCAGAAAAATAAGCGTCTTGCTCTGAACTCGTGTCTGCACTTGGATTTGACAATAAAGATTCACCACCACATACGATGTAAAGCCTGATCCTTAGCCAAACAGGGTTGTTACTCATTAGTATCTTTAAGGCGTTCTCCTTCATTCCAACATCAATAACTACCGGGTAGTGTGCCTTCATCTTTAGTATTACTTCATAAATATTCTGCCATTCCAAATACACAAATTGACATCACATAAATTTTATATGAAGACAAAAAAGTTCCATTTAACAGTAATGTAACGAAGAAAACCAGTTAGGCATGTCAAAATCCTAAAAGCTTTTTGGAATGAACTTATTTAATTGCATCCGTTTGAGCTAATTTAGTGCATCCGTTTGAGTTACATTAGTGCATCCAATTGATGGCCACATATACCGTCATATACATATATTAACAATATTGAAGCAACACCCCTAGCAGATTGTAACCAACTGCTTTGCATTATCCATCTTTGTCAGGTCAATCAGAATATGGCGGAACAAAGATATGTGTCCCTAGCCAGTTGACTTATTATAGTTAGAGAGAGTTTAATTGCAAAAGTGATCTCGCTCAACTGGAAGGCTATAGCAAGAGGGAAAAGGCCAATCTAACTTAATTCTTAAACATGCGAAATCAAAGACTTGACAAAAGGTTATAAGATTATGTGCTCTACTAGTAGTAGTATAGGCGGATAGACCACAAGCACTTCACAAGTTAATACAAAATAGGGGTATCTGCGTATGAGTGTAGCCGTGTTTGAGTATTTTGAGTTCAGAATCCATACACCTTCACGTTCTACTCAGTTATCAAACCCATATGGCCGTACCCAACCAAATGCCACCTTAACAACAAAGGCTATTCGCAGCCCTACTTTGACTATCCGTGTGTTCTTTCCAGCTGAGTAAGTAGTGTATTTTTGTAGTTCAGTTTTACTATTTTCTATAATCAGTGGGGTGCTTTTCCATTTTTTACATCAACTATTGAGTCACTGCCAGGAAAGAGCAAGTTAACGATACCTAAAAGGTCTGTCAACTAGTCAATTGTGCTGCAAATTATGAAAATGCAATAACAATGTCAGGTCATCAACAAAAATATCAAGTTTACACATACATCTCAGCAAATTGATCCAAAGTCACTTTTTACGCTTTGCATTGTCTAACGAATAATGCTTTATTTACAAAAAATGATATATATCCTATTTCTGAAATCAAGAAAGCAATGTCATGTATCTTATTCAGTAATCACTAAACGTTTTGCACATAATAAAAAGACGATCTATCAAACAGAAAGCTGAGAAAAGAACATGCCTCACTTGATGCCAAGCCGGTTGACGAAATAGCCGTCGTGTAGAAACCAACGGTCGCCCATTAAGCGTTCTTCCCAAAACCTCAGCAAACAAAACCGTCCCATGATCCACAACCGACGTCCCAGCCACATGACTACCATTTAACGCCTCGTCATTTCTCACAACTCCCATTTTCCCATTCATCATAAACTCGTCACCATTCTCCTGAAAATCACACAACAAATAGTCCAACTTTTTATCATACAAAGGAAGCACTTTTGTAGACAACATTGTTTCTAACATATCCGCGCCAATATTAAAATCAAGCTTATACTCATTACCCGAAACCACAACCCCTACGACAAAATCACCCGGTTGAGGATCATAATACTCCACTAAATATCCAAACACATTTAACTATTCTCGACAAGTGACACTTTTGCTACTAATTGATATTGAGTCGGATTGCAAGTAATATCTAACTACTTATTTAACTTCTGAATAGAACAAGATAACATAAGCAATCATAACTTTTTAAAATATCCCCTCATTTCAACCCACATTTATCCAGCAAATATCCACAAGTGGTTAGTTGATCACTTACCGTCAAATCCTTTTATTTCCTTCAAGCCGATAACACTCGCTAAATTCCCTAAACACCTCTTGGACACATGTGACAACTGAATAACTCAAAGGCAAAGAGGTGAACCAGCTGCTTGTAGCATAAACTTCCATTTATCCAACAGCTCTTGACGCTCAACTCGGTTGTGTCCTCACATGCCATTTAATAAACCCATAGTTATAAAATTAGTGCATCACAATTCAAAATTAACGAATCATAGTTATAAAATATCATTTAGACATTTTATCAAACACCTTGTGTGCAGTTTTTGAATACACAACTTCTAAGCTTTATTCTCTCAAATTTTCTTAAAATAACTGATCAATATGGTCCACAATATCACAAAATTCATAAAATCTATACATCAAACATGATTACCAAAGAAAATTAAAACAAAAACAAAACTCTAACTCATAATGAACACTAATTGTTAAAATCAAAATCTAAAACTTACTCTTATATCCGATTTAAGAGATTATGACTCGATAATTAAGTGAATCAGTAGTTTATTGTGTTGATCGGAAGAAAAAGGGAAAATATGGAAAATAGTGTGGTGTTGTGGATCGTATGATCAGGAAATAAGAAAAGAAAAGAATGAATAAATTTAGGCATTATATATGATCTATGAAAATGTTACAATATAAACCTTGGATAATTTAAAAAGTTACATTCAAGTCCTTGGAGTTTGGAGGAAAAAAAAGGAGAGAGGGAGGTTTGATCCAACGGTTGGGAATATGTTTTCTAGGTTTTCCACCGAGATGAGGTTTTCTCATGATCCCATCTCTCTCTCTCTCTCTCTCTTTATATATATATATATATATATATATATATATATATATATATATATATGTATATATATATATATATATATATATAAAGGGGTGTTATTCGGCCGGTTATACAAAAAGAAAAAAAAGAAACAAAATTTAATTACAATTAGGATTCTAGATAGTATAAATACAAAACCAAAGAAAACCCTAAAACACTTTTTCTCTCCTCTCTCTTTTGTTCGGCCAAATCCCTCAAGAAAGAAAAAAAAATATTTTTTAATCAAGAACTAAGGTGGTGATTCAAGTGTAATTAAGTAAAGGTTTAAGTATGTTTTAAGTAAGTTTTGTTTAATCTTTTTCCAAATAGTAACTTTATTTGATGGATAAACTAGGGTTTATAAATTTTCTGTAAATTAATGATATAAAACTATATGGGAGTGTTCGGGAATAGATTTGGAGCATATTAGGATAAACGATTTAGTTTAGAACGCGTTAAATTAAAAGTTAGGGTTTGGCAGAATTTTGGGTCGTGTTGATTGAATGATATCTCAATGATAAAAACGATTTTTGGGTTGAATCTTATGCCTAAATTGAAGTTCAGAGAGTCTAGTTTTCAAAAAGTCTGGCCCCGAAAGGTTTTGAGGTCGGGAAGTTCGTCAAATAATTTTTACAAGAAAAGTTGTCAAAACAGTAAATTCGGGTCAGATTTGGGTCTGATTTCGAGGAGTAAAACCCCTACTTAAAAGTTGAGTTAAGGTTTGGTAAAAATCAGAGGTCATATTTTATGTGTCTATTAACTCCAGCTCAAATCACAAGTCCTAATTCATTGTCTAAGTATTTTTAGAAAAATCAAACTTTTTGGTGTGCATTCAGATCCGAATTTGAATACTTAGAGATGTTGAATTTTTATAAAATAGTTAGGCTTAATAATATTTTTTCTAAAAAATCACAGTAGTTCATAACTCATTGGGAAGGTAGAAAATGAAAGGGAAAAAGTCAATTTAATGATTTAATATTTTATTTGTGGTCATAAAGTGACTATAAAATTCTGCCGAAAAACTGGAAAACTTGAATAAATGAATTTAGGTATTTAAAGTATAAGTGAGATATGGAAAATGTGGAAAATGGTTTATAATCATAATATAAACTTAGTAGTCCATCAATTGATTGTTATATCGTCTTGGGCATTTAGCCTAATCGCGTGTAACATGTGTTTTATTTGTGTTTAGTTGATTTCAAGGATTTTGTGAAGTAGTTGTGCATCAAGTGAGTTTCATAGTCCCATTTTTTCGTTGTTTTAAATTGGGATGGAAATGGTGCAAATATTTTGAAATGTTTTATCGCTGTGATTATGTGTTTTAATTGCGTATGGACATTACATAACTATTATATGATGATAGGTCACATAATCTTAAATCAATCATATCAACATGTAAGAATAGAGAGAATTATAGGGGAGGGCAAGTAAAGGAAATTCAAAATGATATTAATGAAGGGAAAACTATAATAGTTGGTTACAAGAGCATCACCCTCTAATGAAGATTAGAGGGGTATTTATAGCTAATGGAAGGAGGCTTTCCTTCCTTATTTTCCTAACTTTACAATACTAGTCCCTAGACTTTGGTTATTATGCTATTTCCTTCTTTAAGCATAATAAACCTTATTACAAACTATATTATTCTAAACAAAATAAAGTCTAATAACAAAATATAATAAAACCACATAATCGACACTTTTTATGAACCTAACAATCTCCCCCTAAGGGTCGATTATTCTGGGCGTTCCCTCCTTGGTCCAAGTGGTCTTCCATTAACATACATCTCCCATCTTCTCATTTGATTTCGATACTTCAGTCTTACTTCAATTTCTTCTTCAAACAACTTAAGATACTCCACTTCATCACTTGTAAGTTCTTTTTGCACATAGCCATACTTGACATCATTATTGTAACTCTTTAATCCTTCAAGCACTCTCATCAGTGTTGCATCACAAAACTTATGAATCTCAGAATGTCTCATCACCCTTTTCTCTTTCTTGCTATTCTTGTAAATGATTCCATGCACGGGCTCATAAACAATAGAAAACACTTCATACTCTTCAATTCCTAAAAAAAAAAAAAATAATAAAATAATAAAAAAATAAAATTTTAACTCAAAAATTAACCCGCACTATTAAAACATGCGGAACGAAAATTATAACACCCGCACAAAATACAAATTCTCATTTTTAAAGACAATGTTCCCATAAATTTATATTAAAAAAAAAATCCAGTTATAGCTAAAAAAAAGATAAATCCTTTTTTTTTTTTCTCTTTTAAACATAAAAGCTCCCCAACTCCAGAAGGACCATAATATCATAATAAAAAAAAAACTATTAAACATGAATGGCCGTAGAGGACAAAAATAAACCTCACATTAATAACAAAAATTAAAAATCCAATAACGCCTCGCGTAGAATAAAAAGACCGTTAGTTTTTGTTTCTACACGCTTACAGTGCTCGGCCCTTTGGGCCCCCAACTTGGGCCAACCCATTTGGTTTTTTTTTTTTTTTTTTTTTTTTTTGGTAGGCAATGTAAAAAAAATCGGTTCGGCAAAAATAGAAAAAAAAAAAATTACAAAATATTGACTTATTAAAAATAATAAAAATACCAAAAACCCGCACAAATAAAAAATATGAAAAGAATACCAATAAAATTTTTTAAAAAAAAAAAAAAAACGGGGGGTGGGCAAAAATTAACACGCACCTTATTAACCATCGGAGAACGAAAAAATAAACCCACACAGGAATACAATAAAAAAAACGCCATGTTCCTCTATTTAAAATTACTTTTAAAAAAAAAAAAACCGCATAGCAAATAAAAAAGAGGAAATGCTACCATCCACCATAATTTTACAAAAAATTATCCTCATAATGACATGGATGTGAGTTGTACCAACTTATTTTGTATGTTTTTCTCTTTCATCAAAAAAAATATTTTTATCACCATATTTGCATGACTGTGTATGTGTGGATTACTTTTTGTAAAATATTTTGTGGGACTTGTAGCATACTGCTCATAAAAAAAAAACCTTTAAACATGAGCCCCACACAATAAGCTCATATAAGAAAAAAAAAAAAAAAACTATTACACATGATGTCCGAATAAAAATAAAACACACAAATAAAAAAAATAAAAAAATAATAATTGCCTCGCAACTACGCGGGAAAAAATATCGACCCGCAGCAAACGCGACGGGTACATCACGTTGATTACATATTCAAAGTTAAAATTCTAAGCAATCCAACAATATTTGAGGCTCAACTCTGATAATTAAAAACAACAACAACTACTACAACAAAACTCCATCCCAACCTTTCCCTCCTCAATTAAATAATTAAAATTCAAATTCAAACATCATCAATATCCAATATTTTATTAATGACAAGAGATTTTGCTCTCATTTCCCCACTAGATCTCTAGATAGATCTACCCCCACACATAATGTCTCTCTGTATAATTTATTACCCCCCCCCCCCCCCTACTACTCAATTCCCGCACACATATATATTTATGCACTGTACTCCACACTCTGTCAATAACCCCCCCACCCCCCCCCCCCCCACCTCCCCCCCCATACTCCCACATCCCCCCCCCCCCCCCCACCCCCCCCCCCCCACCCCCCCCCCCCCCCCCCCCCCCCCCCCCCCCCCCCCCCCCCCCCCCCGCCCCACACACTCAAACCCCACCCCCCCCCCCCCCCCCCCCCCCCCCCCCCCCCCCCCATAGAATATATGTGTATGTGTAATTCTTGATATATATATAATTCTTACCACACTCTCACAACCAACACAAAACCAATATAACACACACTCACCACCACCACCCAATCTCCTCGATGTGTCAGTGTCACCCCCCAACCCCACCCCCCCCCCCCCCACCCCACTAACACCCCACACCCATCTCTCTCTCAAGAGACATGATATGTAAAGTGTAACCACCCGTCTCATATATCAGAAATCTATGTAGATAGATATAATACTACAAAGAGACCGATATAATGTAAAAATGTAAGTGCTCATATAGTGACGCTCTCGGATGTAAATCTCATGATTTCTCGTTAATCTCATCATGTCATTCACGTACTCTGCTGTTCGAAGCACACGCACGGTGCACCACACACTCGAAGTGTTGGGTCTCTGTGCTTGTTTGGAGCTGTGTGTGTGTGTGTGTTGTTTTGTATATGATATGTTGTGTTGTGTGTATGTGTTGTGTTGTTGACTTTGTGTGTGTGTCACAGAGTAATTACGTTTGAGTCGGTGATGACATATAAAAGTGTCGCGTCTTCCGCCCGCTACTCGACTATATATTGTCCCAGTGAGGGCACCAGTGTGAGAACACATCCTCGCTAGTCACACATTGGTGGGGCAACGCCAGAGTTGGGGCGAAGCTGTGTGGTTACCGTTTGTTGTCGACTGTGTGTGTCTTGGAATGAACACACATTGGAGGCTTGTGTGTGCGCGTTGTCGCGCCCAGGTTAGATGCTCCTCGCGGCGCGTTTACTCCCATGCCGAACCATAAACGGTTGAACCAAAAACCAGAGATGGGAGGGTCACACACGTTGGCAGAAACACGTAACTGTTTAATATCACACCTGTTGTTGTGTGATGAGAGTTTAAGTTGTGATTTCGATAGTCACGCCGATGACTTGAGATCTGTGTAAGTAGACTGGGAATGACGGGTTGTGTCAAGATACGTGACCACGGGATTTCTTCTGATGGGTAATCATATGTAGTGTAGAGATCAGTTTGTAAAATGATGAGTAAAGATCGCGTGCATGTTGTGGATATAGTGTCGTTTGATTGGATGGAGTGTTAATTGTTGCTCGGGTGACGAAATCACAATATTTATATGTGTGTACATTGGTTGTAGTGCGGGGGTTGGATCCTGGCCCCCTCCCCCCCCCACCCCTCAGTAGGCTGAGTCCCGAGTGGGGTGTGGATGTGGGGTTGTTCTCATCCACCATTTGGGTAGTCACACAAGGCGAGGCTGCCCCCCCCCCCCCCCCCCCCCCCCCCCCCCCCCCCCCCCCCCCCCCCCCCCCCTGTGTGTTGTGTACAACGTGTGAATGCGCGAGCGTGTGTATTGCCGCTGCCTAGGTCGGAATCCGCGTGGTATAGGTGTGATCACACGCTATGGTGGATGGAGCTGTGATTGCTATCGTGTGTCTCGGCACTATTGTCATAGTTCCATCTGTGAAGTGAGTCAATGTACTTATCTGTGTTGGAGTCTTGACGCGCGCGCCTAGTTACAGGAGACACGTGGTTTCCCAGTTTGTCACAATGTAGGATGGGTGTTTGGGTGGGACCGTAGATGTCTCACATCGCTGGGCTGCACACATAATACAGTGCTCACTATTCAGCGCGAGGGTTATGAAAGTCGCCGCACGAACACACACGGTCGCGTACTTGGCAGCATAGTTCGAGTCTGATCTGTCTATATACACCTTCCATATTGTGTGATGATCCACACCCCCCCCCCCCCCCCCCTCCCCCCTTTCACTGAGCTAGGTGTGTGTGTGTGACTCAGTTGTGTTTGGCAATACAGCTTTGCACACATCGTAACATAGCCAGTTGTCTTGGTCCGGTCTTGTGGATAAGACACCCCCCCCCACCCCCCCCCCCCCCCCCGTCCCGTTGTACAGAGGAACACACGCACACGTATCCTAGCAGCTGGTGTCATATTTGATGGTGGGTAATCGCTGCAATATGTGGTGTTGCACCAAGCCTCCTCAAGGGGTTAGACATATAGATCAGTGTGTGCAAACTGGGGGGAAGAGATACGCACAAAGCTTAACGGGTGTTGGGCTCCGATCGAAATTGCGTCTGCTTGTACGTGTGTTAGAATGTCCCCCCCCCCCGTCCCTCAAAACCCCCAGAGATATATAAGATATATGTTGAATGCGGATTCGATTGGTGTTGGTTGTGTGGATGTATCGCGTGTGTGGGGAAGCTCGGCGCTACAATTATAGAATATATTAGTGTTTCGCACACAGAGCATTGTGTGTGTGGAGTTTTGGGATGGGGTCGTTAGGGCGAACCTCAAGAGTCATGTGTGTCACGCGCATGGAGAGTGTGTGTTGTGTGACACATTGTGGTATGGCGACTCGACTGGGTAGCCAACGCCGCTAAGAAAAGCAAATCCGACGGCTCGGCGACGCACCGGTGGAAGTAGTGCGTCGGCCCAATTCGGGAGGAATGGAGGCAGGAGCTTCACGTCTGAAACGGGTAGCCGACGAAAAGGGCTTTCGAAGCTCAAGCCGAAAAAGACAGACACCACTAATGCGGTTGGAGGAGTTAGGTTTCTAGCTTATAGCTCCAAAGGATTTGGAACGAAGACGACGCCTATTGGATCAAGAAGCAAAAAAAATTGATAAAAAACAAAATGAAAAATGATTTGGGTGACGAGGACGACGAAGACGAAGACGAGTAGTTTTTTTTAATTTCGTAATGTATTTTTTTTAATTTCGTAATGTTTTTTTTAATTCGTAATGTTTTTTTTTAATTTCGAATCGTTTTTTTTTATTTCGAATGTTTTTTTTAATTCGTAATGTGTTTTTTTTTATGTAATTTGTTGGTTATATTATGTATGAAATGATTCTCGCTTTGTTAAAATAATGAAATAATTGTTTAGGGGGTTTTATGAAAATATAAGAGATGATTGGAGAGTTGTATGGTAGTGAGTCGGTCCCCGTTCCCCCCCCCCCCCCCCCCCCCCCCCCCCCCCCCCCCCCCCCCCACAAATTGTTAGTGGAGAGAGAGGTTTTGAGGTGTTTGGGTATGGTTGGTGCTCGGCTCCTCTGCGTGCACTAGATCTAAATTGTGTGAGACGCACATGGCAGGGACAGGAGACACTTGTTGTGAGTACTGATGAATATTGTATAATTGTGTGCATCGTTGTGTGTGTCTCATCCATACCAATCCCCACAAAGATATAGATGGTGTGTGGGATTATTCAGTGAGATCATGACCAGCGGACACACACTGTTATAGATAAGCTGTAATATGGAAGATGATGAGACGTGAGATATATAGTGATATGATTGTTATAGGATAATGAGGCATAAATGAGCATCACTTTGTTGGAATGATTTGAATTATCTTTGGAATATGTAAAACATGGTGATTCCCGCGCGTTGCTGCGGGCTGTTAATTTTTTTCGCGTAGTTGCGAGGCATTATTATTTTTATTTTTTTTATTTTGTGTGGGTTTATTTTTCGGCATCATGTTTAATAGTTTGTTTTTTTTCTTATATGGGCTTATGTGTGGGGGCTCATGTTTAAAGGTTTCTTTTTTGAGCAAAGCTACATCACAAAAGATTACAAAAAGATAATCCACACATACAATTGTCATGGCAAATATTGGGTTGAAAAATGATGAAAAGAGGAAAAAGCATACAAAAATTATTGGTACAACTCACTTGCCATGTCATTATGTGGATAATTTTTTTTGTAAATTTTGGTGATGTAGCATTTCTCCTTTTTTTTTTGCTATGCGGGTTTTTTTTTTTAATATAATTTTATTTTAAGGGGGGGAACACTGGCGGTTTTTTATTGTTTTCTGGTCGTGGCGGTTTATTTTTTTCGTCTCTGTTTATAGTGCGGGGTTAAAAATTTTGCGTTAAAATTTTATATTTATTCTTTCTATTCCTTTTATTTCCCGTCCCGCGGGTTTTGGTATTTTCTCTTATTTTAATAAGTCAATCTATTTTTGTAAATTTTTTCTTGTTTCTATTTTGTGCCGAGCGGTTTTTTTTTACATTGCCTACAAAAAAAAAAAAAAAAAAAAAAACCAAATGGGTTGGCCCAAGTTGGGGGCCCAAAGGGCCGAGCACTGTAGCGTGTAGAACAAAAATAAAACGCTGGTTTATTCTTACGCGAGGCGTTCTTATTTTTTATTTTTTTTATTATGTGCGGTTTTATTTTTCGGCCTCATGTTTAAATTGTTTTTTTTTTATATGGCTTATGTGTGGGGCTTATGTTTAAAGATTTCTTTTTTTAGCTATACGGGATTTTTTTTTAATATAATTTTATGGGAACATGGGCTTTAAATGAGAATTGTATTTTGTGCGGGTTTATTTTTTCGGTCTCATGTTTAATAGTGCGGGTTAATTTTTGAGTTAAAATTTTATTTTTTTATTATTTTATTATTTTTTATTTTTTTGCGAATTTATTTTTTTGGTCTCATCGTGTAAAATGACAGTGTTTAAGTCAATTCGGAAATGTTACCGCGGGTATTTTTTTATCTGAATGCGTCGGTACTTTTGTAACATTTTTTTCCCCTATTTTGTGCCAACAATTTAAAAAAAAAAAAAAAAAATTGGCCAGCCCAGACTGTTAGAATGTAAAAAAAAAAAAAAAATTTGGGCCGGCCTAAGCAATGTAAATGTACAGTATTTTTTTCAATTGTAATGATTATATATATATTATGAACCGGCCTAATTCTAAGTGAACTTTAGTCATAAGTGTTATTAAACCTGTTAGGTTCATTTTAAAAGTGTTGAATTGATTTTGTTTGTTTTATGATATTTTGTTATTTAATTGACTTTTTTTATTTTTGTTTAGAATAATATATTTTGTAAAGTAAAATTAAAGTTTATTATGCTTTAATTATTTTCTTTTTAAAAGAAAGAAATAGCTATTAACAAAGCAATAAGGACTAGTATTGTAATAGTTAAGAAAATAGGGGAAGGAAAACTCCTTTCGAATTAGCTTTAATATACCCACTCTAATCTTCATTAGAGAAGTGTTGTCTTGTAAGCAATTTTATAGTTTTTACCCGCCTATTAATATCATTTGAATTTCTTACTTGCCCTCCCTTTATTCACATTCTCTTTATTTTACATGTTGATATGATTTTGATTCAATACTATTTGACCTCCATCATGTGGTATCAATCGCCTCTATATAGGTTAAGTATGATGCCCGTGTTCGCAATTTGCTGAGACTTATTTGTTCTGTCTGTGGATAGTAAGTAATGAAGCTCGGAGAATTGTGATACTGTTTTGAGGTTTCGAGATTACTTTGGGGTGGCGCGGGAGATGTGATTTTAGGAGTTATTGGAACTATGTTTATTCGAGTTCTCGAAAAGTGGTTTATTTGCTCTCTCTGAAGTGGTGGACTTTTGGTTCTCGGAAGTAGTTCTGTTCATTCTCGAAGAGTTTGTTTTGGTAACTGTAGCATAAATTCAGGTAGTATTAGTAGAGTACTTTAAGTAAGAAAAGTTGTACTTGGTGTATACGATCTTTCAGTTCAATCGGAATTTCGTTTATTCTGCCAATTATATGCTTTCAACTCGGTTTGATCGAGTTTAGAAATTCACTAAATTCGGTTCTATCGTATTTGTGAAATAAGAGTTTACATCCGCTCTAAAACTCTGTAAATAAAGATTTCACGGTCTCATCTACATCTTCATTTCACGGTTTTGGAGGGTATACAAAAGTAGATATTGAACGTGTTGACAAAAATGAATTTTCTCAAAATTTACAAGTTTCTGGTAATCAAATTTCGGGTATATAATCGGAATTTGATTTTGTAAGCAGTTTTGTGTTGCTATTTAATAATCCATTTATCTGTAATTCTTTTTAAAATTTAGTCTGCCTATGAATGTTGTAGTAAAGAGATTTTCAATTTTAATCAGAGAGAGAAGATTTTACTGAAGTTTGTAGTTTATCGAATTTGTTGTCTTAGTCAGATTTCCGAGTTTGACAGTTTTTCGTTGTCCGAGTAAGCTATACCTTTCATTAAATAGCGCAATCGAGTAAGGGTATTGGTGGTTTTAAACAGCATTTACTTGATTGTCCATGGAGACTAGTGTTTACTGAATCTTGACCACTAACAGAGTGTACCGCAGCTCTTGGATATTTTCTCACAAATCTCACTCATTTATTTTTTTTTTTTTCATCTCACAAGATAAAATGTCATTTGAATCATAAGACCGTGATCGACATCCAAACAGCACTCCAACAACTCCCCTTGCTGATGCCGTTCTGATGATCTAACGGCCACTATGCCTTGAAATGGTAGTTCCATACCTCCTGGGCATAGTAGATTCAAGGGCCGATATCTTACATCGAAGAGGCGATGGAAGTGGGCTTCTCAAAGCTACTTGATTGAAGGCCCTTACTGTGTTTAGGAGCACGTTCAATCATACAGTGCCAACTGCATATAACGAGGTTGATAAATGTAGATGATCTTGACAGGTGATGAATTATTGTACTATCGAGCGGATAAAAAGGGGGGACAAAATATTGGAAGTTATAGATATGATTTTTACTTTCTATCCTAATGAGTTTTACAATTCTGTCGGCATTCCTTGTTCTTCGGCAATTGATATGTCGGAAACGAGTTGACGTATTTGGATTGGAGGAGGAACTATACAAGAACCAAGTGATCAGAGGAAACGGTTTACAAAACGAATTTATATCAATTTAGTTCGCCTGAACCAGTGAGAGATCACTACAGTTTCTGTCTAACGAGAGGACAGCTTTTGTTATTAATGGAATGATTTGGAACCGAAAACAACATGAAGTTTCCAACTATTTCAATTAACATCAAAGTTTTGATAGTTTGACAACCGGGTGTGGGTTGAAATATGTGACTCATTGTTCGGTAGGCTAAGCAATTGAACTGTTGATTCGTTCGATTAATATTTTTCAGTTTAAGAAAATGGTTTAATTCTTCATGGGCAAAAGAAGTTTGAAATAGTCCTCATGAATTCCTTCTGGCTCCTAAGTAGCAACACACGGGGTTCATCTTACCAGATCAATACCCTCTTCGTATTATGCTGCACACATCCCTTCATTCCTCGTGGTTGATTATGTGATGAGTACGAACCAGGATGATGTTCCAATCCTTCCTGAGAACCCACTTGCCCCACCGCTGCTGAATGATACAAATGTGAAATATAAAATCTGCCTCTCGCGCATCGCACGCACACATCGCTCTAATATCATCTCACTCTCTCTAGCTACTCACGACTTCGTGCATCGACGAGCACACTCACACCCAGAAATTCAGCATAAATTGTTTCAAGGAGACAAGTGTGAATATTCAAACGCAGAAAATTCCTAGTAAATATTGCGAAGAAATAACCAGTCGCGCATTAGCTCAGAGGAAGTTGTTGGGGAATGAATGCTTCGAATGAGACTGTAATGTTCAAAGGGCTTTCGACACTCCGACCTTCAGGAAATAGGTGACGCACTCTCTGTTCTAATAGCCATACAATGAAGTGGAAAAGGGACATTTATGGCTAGGAACAAAACATGTCCAAAGCACTCTCGCGGTTCGTGACACGCAGCAAGTATTTCATGGAGCAAAGTTGTTGGCAAAAACAGGCTGATGCTGGTGTAATCTTTCTGTATGACAGATATGATTTTCTCTTTGCTGATTGCTCTCTAGGATGCGAGAAATGAAGAACTTGAGTAGCGCAAATCATATATGCCTTAACTCGCCCCGCCAGCCCCCCCCCCGCTCCCCCCCCCCCCTCACCCCCTCGCGCATCCCAGTTGCTCGATAAAATTCTGCTGATGGGACAAGCTATGAAGTCTGAATTCATAAGAGAGGTAAAATCTTCATCCATCATGAAAGTCATATGAAACAAATGTATCCAGCTCATACTAAAATTATTAACAGTACCATTGATAATGATCAAATTAATAGCAATATTCAATTTGATTCAGTCAAAGGAAATGTTAATAGTGGCAGTATTGAAAAAGATGCACATGTTTATGATCTATGTGCATTAGAAACACTTGCTAGAAATGCATATGAGGAAGCAGCAAAACAACCAACAATGTGCTCAAAACAGGGTTTTCCAACAACCAAAAACACGATCTTTGACTAGTCAGTTTGAGTTGTATAAGGAAGGAATCGGTTTTGGAAATCATAACCAAGGATAATTATTTATCTCAACGAATTTCTTGATGCGGATGAATCGGAGCAAAACGTTTTCAAAAACAAGCTCAATATCAATTGATTGTGATAGAGATATTATTCGAGATTTCTCGAAACAAACCATAAAGGAGATACATCTAAATCTAGAGGTTAAAACTTATAAACGGAAAAAATGAGGGAATTTAAAACAGATACATTCTTAATTTTTTAAAAGAAAAAATGGAGTGAAAAAAACGAGGATAATTATCATGATACTTTTTTTCTATCGATTTCTTGAGGCATAAACTGAACAAGAGAATGGTGGACCCCCTCCCCCCTCGCCCCCATTCTTGACTCTCTTGGTAATCTTACAAGAATGTTATTGATTGGACAGAATACCATTGTCTGCTGATATACTTTAAGGCGCTCAACTTCCTAACAATTAAAAATGGTGTTGGGGACGCCGAATATCCTTATACCTCACGCAAGAAGACTCTCGTTCCTCCAGATGTTGACGCTCGTCTCATAACTCCATCCAAAGATAACGACTTGGTAATTTGTTCGGCGCACGATGTTTGTGAAGACTATTTTGAGCATAAGAGATATCTGATCTTGTATACTACATCAATTCCGCTGAACAAACCGACTATCACTCATGAAGACGCGCTCCCTCTCCCGCCACATCCCATCTTCATTCTTTGTGCACTCTGTAGGAGGCTCCTCCACTGTTGTTACTACATTTGTCGAACCCCCTCAACTTACTCCCCCAAATATCGTTGCCAAGTGTATGTTGCACTCCTTCCCAATCAAAGACACGATTCTGTACCGATCATTTGTTGGTAATGCACATTTTGTTCCATATGTTCCACTAAGTCATGAGGGATGAAGTCATTATACAACGGATCTTTGTACAATCTAATGTGCCAATAATTTACATCAAGTAACAACCCTACAAATCACATTGGACAAAAGATCATCCTCTAGACCAAGTTATTGGTGACCCATCAAAACCCGTAATGACTCGTCAACGGCTACATACAGATTCTGAGGTTTGCATGTATGCATTAACTGTCAGCACAATTGAACCAAAGAATATCAAAGAAGCAATGGAAGATCACAGTTGGATTGAGTCTATGTAAAGTTTTGAGTTGGATCAATTTGAGAGAATTCACAGTTTGGGAAACTTGTTCTCAGACCAGAAGGAAATAACATTATTGCTCTCAAATGGCTTTGGAAGAATAAGTGTGATGCTAAAAATTTGTGGTTACGAACAAATCTAGGTATTGTGGCTTATGGATATAAGCAGGATGAAGGCATTGATTTTGACGAGTTCATATTGCTCCTGTTGCTCGTCTTGAGCTGTTCGATTGTTTATTGCTTTGATGGCAAAAGGGTCATCATTTTCTTTCAAATGGATGTCAAAACGGCATTTTCTCAATGGGTTCCTTTGAAGAGAGAGGTTCTAGGTCAACCAACCTGAAGGGTTTATTTGATCCCAGAATTTCAAATCATGTACTTCAGGTTTGAAAAAAAGCTCCTATATGGTCTTAAGCAAGCAACTCGTGCATGGTATGAGCAAAAATTTGTCTTCAGTTAATTCTGAGTGTATAAACACGCGGTCGCACTCGTACGTATATATTGATCACAATTTGTCTCGCAAACAGACGCGCACGCGGGAAGACATATTACTTGTACAGGTACGCGCTCGCGTTGATGACATTTATTTTGTGGTTTACAACTCAGTTTTTCGCCAAGTTTTACAAACTTAATGAAAAATAATTTTTCGACTCTCTCTCGCTCCGATGATGGGTATACTAAATGTTCTTTCTTGGGATTACAACGTACATCAATCCTCCACGTGGCATAAAAAATTTTTTCATAAGTCAGTCACAATATGCAATAGGAGTTGTTAAAAGAACATGGTCTAGATGAATGTGTCTCCATTGAGCACAACTATGGCAACAGAGAGGCTGGATGATGATTTACAGGCACTACTACAGATCAATGACTTCATCGTCATATGTAGGAGGGTATGTATCTAACAGCCAGCCGCCAGCGCAGACATCTCGCGCTGTCGCACGCTCTTTTGTATGTGCCCGTTATATTACTCGCACTCGTCACTACAACGCTCAATACACGCAAGGATGTCAGAAACCGGAATCTTTCACGGTACTCGCCCCTCCCCCGCCCTCCCAAGCGCCTATACATGGGCCATGGCGCCCTCTCCCCAGCCCCCTTGGTAATCCGGATTTGATCTCTAATTTTCCTATTCGCTCGCGCGGACCGACCATGCAGATTGTAAAGATGATTGTATAGCACATCCCCCCCCCCCAGGAGGATTGCAATTTTTAGGTGAAAGCTCCGTGAGTTGGAGTCTCATAAGGAAACAATATTGTACTGTGCATGTCTATCTGCTGAGCCTGGTTTCATGGTCTTCACATTAATTTTAAGGCTAGGGCTAGTATATTGTTTAATGTTTTTTGCACTATCTGTAATTTGGAAACTTAATCAACTATGCGAGCGGACTCAATCTGCTTTTGACTATGGATATAAGTTCATTTGAAAAATAGTATTCCGTTACTTGTATGTTTACTGTGGACTCCATGACGTGCCATTGCTATTTTCATGCCAATCCGGTTCCAACAATTCAGGTAAGAACAAAAAGACAATTGAATCCGGTATCATTTTTTTAAGGAACATGTTGGAGGAGGAGGTGTTACTGTGGCAAATTTACTTTGTCGGGAGAACAGAATACCAACTTGTGGATCTATTTACTAAGGCGCTTCCATATAAGATACGCTTTGAGTTATCTAGGTTCATCGCATTGGTATGAGATGTATGACCTTCAACTTCAGTTTGTTGGAAACGTATGACATGTTATCTCTTGAAAAAAAAGCTATAATCCATAAAACATGTACATATATTTTCTTAAAAAAAAAAGTAAAATAATTGGGATGAGGAAAATTTTAAAAAAAAAACTAACAACAACAACATAACATAATTTAAAAAGATCACATCCTTTGTTTCATGATTCTAAATTTTTATTAAAACCCTTCAAATTGAAAATACGGAATCATGATCCAAGGGGGAGTTTTTAAAATTCTCATTCACATACATCTTTTTGCAAATAAATGAAAACAATGATCTCTAACTTCGACTAAATTTGAAAAATGTTATATTTTTAAGGGGGGAGTTTTTATTTGCAAAGTAAAAAAGTTTTCATTTTCGGACTAAGGATTTTACATGATTTTCATTTTTTAAAAGGGAGTTGAGTTTTTTGAAAAAAATATTCATTATTAAAGGTGGGAGTGAGGCGGGGAGGGGGAGATTTTTGAAACATACTCATTATTCAAGGGGGAGTATGTGAAACTTCAAAAGTAAACAATAGTGTCAATTTTTCAAAAAAAATTCGGTAATTCGTGTGTGTGACTATATAAGAGGAAGTCATTTTCGATTTTTATTTTTATTTGTACGATTGTATTTCTGAGTAGTTTGTGTAAGTCTAGAAAAGTCATTTTTCGCTTTCCATAGTTCATTACAACAATCTTGATCTTCATTTCTTACTCAAATGGTTATGTCGTTGTTACAACACAGGGTTTTAATTGCTAATTAAGTGGCATTGGGGTACCGGAAGTTCTAAACTCGGTATAGATGATGATTTCCGAGTTGGGATTAAATTGAATTTTTGGTGCTTATTACACTGTTAGGATGTTAATTAGGCAGCGATTTAGTGAAAAATGTGATAAAGGGTGTTATAGTGATCATAGAATGATTCGGATTGCCTTTTGATTAAAACTCAGATGCACATTACTGAGTTTGTTCTTTTATCGAGTTTACTTTATTTGCTTAATCGGCAGATAACCTGGTAATGATTATTCATTACTAAAAAGCATTGTCGTTTGTTGTTTTTTAAAGTTAACTAGATTCAATGTTTTTTGAATTCAGTTTAGAAAATCCAAACAAGTCAAACTCAGGCCAGGTTCATTAAGTCAAAACTCGAAGGTAAGTATAAAAAGTCCTAAAATCAGTTAAAAGTTTTGTTTGTGGATTGGGGGGGGAAAATGTTGTTGTCTATAAGTATCAGAGTTTAATTATTTGCTTAAACGTGATAACCTGTAAATGATTATACACTTAAAAAGCATTGAGTTTGTTGTTTCTTAAAGTTAACTAGAATCAATGTTTTTGAAATTCAGTAAAAAATCAAACAGTCAAACTCGGCATGGTCAATAAGTCAAACTCGGTAAGTATAAAAAGTCTAAAATCAGTTCAAGTTTGTTTGTGGATTTGGGAAAATGTGTTGTATAAGTATCATTATTGTTGATTAATGTTTGTGATGATTAATGTTTGAATGTCTGTGGAACAAAAACGATCAGTTTCTCATGTGTTGAGAAAACGACAAATAATTTTGGCAAACAAAATGCATTTTCATGAATTCTAAGCTATGGGTCATATATGTCTATTCGTAATTGTTTAAGTGGACTAAGTCATGTCCGGTTTTGACCGTTTTCTGCATTGAACAGAATGAGGAGTGAGTGACTTAGTGTCCATTCAGTTGTGGGTTTGAGATTACATAATTCAATGTTATCATTATCATGAAAGTTTTGTCAAAAGATTTTTGGAAAAAGTTCTCAAAGTCTGTTATTGTGTCAAGATGATACTCTTTCTTAAAACAATTTTAAGAAGTTGAATGATTTCTCTTGAATTTTTCATAACTGTGTCTTGATTAAAATCATAAGAGAAATCTTCATCCTTCTTGAAAGAGTATCATGTCACAAAGAATTTCTGGTGAGGATATTCTAAAAACAGAAAGAGAGAGCTAAATCCATACGCGAAAAAGCAAATCAAAAGTGTGTTCGAAAAAGAAATGCCAGAACACACAAATGGTAAATCAAAAGAATAATTCGAATAAAGCGTATGGCATGTGCTAGAAAAAGCAAGAACGAGCACATGAGAAAGAAACTGATCAAAAATATGTTCAAAAAGAATTGCCAGAACATATAAAATAGACAGAGAGGAAAAAGACAAAAATGTCAAATGAATTATTTGTTTCCTAACACATGAATTGTATTCCTTCAGTAATCATCATGGCACAACAACTACATGAAGCTGATGTTCATCCAGATAAACTGTGCCCTCCGAACAAACGATATGATCTTATGGATGCTAACAAGAAAGTTGATTTGGAACATGTGCAATGCCCACCAAAAAGCAAGATTATGACAAATATCATCAAGAATCATTCATTACGATTCAACATTGCAGCTTCATCATCCGTACCATGGATATATATGGCATAGTTTTGGCATACTTTGAAAGAAGACAGATCAAAGTATAGGCTCAAGTTTATGCTGGATAGGAAAGAACTTATTCTCACAATGGATGACTTCAGAACAATCTTTCATCTTCCACAAGCAACTGATAACAATCATAATTCATTAGTGCCTCTACCATCATTTTCTGACATGGTTCCATTCTACAAACAAAGATTAGGATTTACAATGGAGCTCAAAACGTCATCAAGCTTCAAGATATCTGGTCTTCTGCAGCCATGGCAAACGTTGTGCAAGATATTTTCCAAATGTCTAACTACACGTGTCACTGGATGGGACCAACCGCCGTTGCAGATAATGCAAATGTTGTATTGCTTTGTCAATAACATTCATGTGGATTATGCGGAGTTACTTTGGGAAGGCATTAACTATTCGCTTCATCATCCAGCATCTTCGATCCCATATCCACGATTTACAAAGATCATCATCAGTCATTATATGACTATCTTTCCTGACATATCAAGACGTGCTCGAGACATATATCACAATCTTCAAGATGATGATATCATGAAGAATATTTTCAATTCAGGAAGAAACAAAAACAAAGTTGGAATGCGGATACCAGCTTGGATGATCACTGAAGAAATGAAGCAAACGGAGCATTATCGGATGTATGTGGAGGTGTTTGGGCTAGATGTTCCTCTGACTCAGTCACAGCCGACTGAGTCTACCCAGGGAACGCATAGGACAACTAGCGCCCCTAGGTCACCTAACCCTATTACGGAGGCAGCAGAGTCAAGTGCTCCAAAACGATCAACTGTGATTCGTTTTCGTTTACCGGAGAGGAGATCAACACGTCTTACACCACCAGCTCCAGTGCCAACAGCAGATAAAGCTGACGAGATGCTGTTACAAGACACGTTACAAGTAAGTCTTGCTGAGCACAAGAGTCGTGAAGAACAAGAAGCAAGAGAAAATGTGGCACTGGTCAATGAGCACTTGGCAACTGCAGAGATTGACAAGCTTGTAGATGATTCAGAGAATGTTGTAGATGATAGTTCACCCCCTAGGAATGATGATACAACTATTCCCGGCACTAGGTTAGAGCCTAGGAGTGATAAGGAAAGTCCGGAGGTGGAGATTACTAAGGAAAACAAGGAGGATATTACTAACATTGTTCCACCTGTAAATGTTGATGATGAAGAAGACAAAATAACTGATGAAGTGTATGAATTAAAGAGAAGGGAGAAAGGGAAGGATGTAGAGGAGTCTAGGAATTCACCAATCCCCACACCAACTAGATCCCCTAGGAATTTTTCTAATCTCGTATCTTCGGATACCGAGAAACTCCAAGAATTGACGGTTACTCATACTACACCTTCATCAAGTTCACCCCACACTAAGTTAACTAAAATGAATCATCTTCTATCATTGCTTAAGACAAAACCCACTCGCTTTAAACGACACAAAAGTTTCTTTCATGAGTTACAGGAACGTTATGGTTATTTGTTCGCACATCTACGGGAAAGGTTCATGCCAAGGAAGTCAAGTGAACAACTTGCTGATGATCTTCATGATGTCATGGCTGAGACGTTACCCTCTATGGTAAAAGATCATGTTATGGAGCAAGTTAAGAAGCAAGTTCCTGAGCAAGTTTGAGATCAAGTTCCAGTGTATGTTGCGAAAGGATTGATTTTAGAGAGGCAAAAGATTAATGAAGAGATGCAAAGAATGGTTGACAAAGCCATTTTACAAGAACGTAGGAATATTCAGGCTCAAATTTCCTCACAAATTCAGAAAGCAATTGACGATAGCATTCCTTCTCAAGTTGATGCGTCTGTCAGAAGTTATATGTCTGGACATATTCTTCATGTTCATCTGGCTCAGTCACAAACAGCCTCAGTTCCTGAACAACAATATCAACTGTATTTATCTATGAAGGCTGATCCTCAGATGCAACAACAAGATATAGCAATATGGTTGGCTCTCCAGATGAAGTTTGAGAGAACTCAGGTACCACAAACTGCATGTAGACCTTCTGCCGTTCGCCCAAGAGATCAGGAAGATCCTCATGATGATGCTCATCCTGAGGGGGAGAATAGTGCAAAGAGGCAGAAGACATCGGAGTATGAAGCTTATGTATCTGGAGAGTCATCGTCTGGACAAGTTAATGAAGAGGAACCAGGTCTTTCAACTTCAGGTAATCAAGAACATGATGATGATTTTGATTTTTGGACTGATTCTTATGCTTCTGATGATGATGAGATACCAACAAAGCAAGTATCACAAGACATTATGGAAGAAATATCACTGACAATTGATGAAGCTAAGCTGAAAAAGATGGCGGATGAGATGCTAAGACAAAGATGCACTTCAGGAGATGAACATCAGTATCACATTGATCAGATGAAGAATTTCTTGCAAAGTGATATTGTTTGGGAAAGTAGAAAGGAAATTCTTGACTCTCCACATCCAAGAAAGGCTACACCTCTTGTTCTTAGTTGTCAAAGAAATCCTGATGCTCCAGCACTATCTCTGATAAATCAAGATCTGTTGTATTTGAAGAAAGGAAATTCAGGACCCGAAAAGATAGTTTTGTCACTTCATAAGTTTCCTGCGGTTATCTTCAATGATGACGATATTGAAGAACGAACTTCCAGATGGGTTAATAAGTGTGTAAAGAAGTTTAATCCTTATGCAAGATATGGTGTTGAACACTGGAAGAATCCTCATGCAAAGATCTTCTACATAAGGAAACAGAAAGAGCCTGGAAGACCGAAGGAAGAGATTTATTCGAATTCAAAGATTGTTCAAGTTATCAAGACATACTGGGAATTGGGTCATGAACATAAGTTTATCACAGAGATAGTGGCAAGAAGAGCTAATGACTGCATAGTGTCAATTACCGAGCCAGATTACAAGAATCTCAATAAGAATGATATTGAAGACATATATTTGCTGATCATGAATGGCAAGGTACCGGATTATGCTGATACAGGATTGCTATGGTCTTTATCAGTATTCATCAGAAGTTCAGTGATATGGGAAAGAGTGCACGACTTTCAACTTGGAATCGAAAGCTATCAACAGAAGGTCAATCTCACTGCACCAACAATGACTTTTCCAGGAATTGAAGAGTATGAAGTGTTTTCTATTGTTTATGAGCCCGTGCATGGAATCATTTACAAGAATAGCAAGAAAGAGAAAAGGGTGATGAGACATTCTGAGATTCATAAGTTTTGTGATGCAACACTGATGAGAGTGCTTGAAGGATTAAAGAGTTACAATAATGATGTCAAGTATGGCTATGTGCAAAAAGAACTTACAAGTGATGAAGTGGAGTATCTTAAGTTGTTTGAAGAAGAAATTGAAGTAAGACTGAAGTATCGAAATCAAATGAGAAGATGGGAGATGTATGTTAATGGAAGACCACTTGGACCAAGGAGGGAACGCCCAGAATAATCGACCCTTAGGGGGAGATTGTTAGGTTCATAAAAAGTGTCGATTATGTGGTTTTATTATATTTTGTTATTAGACTTTATTTTGTTTAGAATAATATAGTTTGTAATAAGGTTTGGTATGCTTAACGAAGGAAATAGCATAATAACCAAAGTCTAGGGACTAGTATTGTAAAGTTAGGAAAATAAGGAAGGAAAGCCTCCTTCCATTAGCTATAAATACCCCTCTAATCTTCATTAGAGGGTGATGCTCTTGTAACCAACTATTATAGTTTTCCCTCCATTAATATCATTTTGATTTTCCTTTACTTGCCCTCCCCTACAATTCTCTCTATTCTTACATGTTGATATGATTGATTCAAGATTATGTGACCTATCAGGCAGCCCTTTCCAAACTGTCATCCATCTCCTCATAGACCACCTCATCTACAACATTGTCTATAGGACCACTAGGCTAAGGTACCCAGTGTCCTTTCTCTTTGGCTTCCTAGGTTTTTGTTTCTTTTAAGGTTGAGATGTTGATGGTTGAATAATGGTAGGTGTGTGCTGGGGATCAGTGGGCATTGCTGAACCTTCACCCTGTTCTTGTTGAGCTTGTACCATCATTGTAGGAAATAAGGGTGTGTCCCTTCCAGAAAATCCTTTCCCTACCCTTCTCATGTTTCTAAAAATCTTCTTAGTGTGAGAGGGTGTAACATAAATCCTTTTATGATTTGACATTCCTTCTAGTTGTTTCTCCAAAAACACTTGTACAAATCTTGGATACATCAAGAATTTACAAGACACATTCTACAAATTCTTCACCATACTTTCAAATATGTACTTTGAAAAGTTAAACTTCTGGTTTGTAGCTAAACAGATAATTTCAGAAGCCATAGTGCTACTAAATTCATTCCACGCAGTAGTCTTAGCACTTAGGCACTACAAAATGGTATGAATAAGGAATTCCCATTAAGGAGAAAAGAATGCCTTATAGAATGCAAGCTTCTGTAAAAGTTTTTCATACCCTATCCTTGTAAGTTCTTCAAAAATGGTAGCATTTGGCAAGTAATCCGTACCTTCCTCATCATTTAGTTAAAGGTCACGTCTAACAGATGCTTTAGTAACGATTATCTTCTTCCCATCCACTAGGGCTTGTAACTGAACTTCCCCATTAACCGTTTTTACCTTGACAGTAGCCTAGAACTGTTTAATACACAAAGTATAGATTGTAGGATTGATCGTTAGTGCATATCTTATAGGATTTGCATTCAGAAAATCCACTATCTGCTTAAACCCTTCACTTTTAGCGGGTTTAGACAAAAATGCGACCAAATTGTGAGTATCAGCAAACTGCAGGATCGTCATTGTGTTGAGTTTTGATGATGAATGATGAAATTGAGTTAGGGTTTGTGATTAGAGAGTATATGATTGAATGAAATCGATTAAATGAGTGATTGAAACCCTTAATCGAAGTATTTATGAAAATACCCTCAACAGCATTAACGTTCACCAGCAGTTGTAAGTTATGCCTAGCAGCATTAACTTTCAACAGCAGTAGTAAGTTTATGCCTAGCAGCATTAACTTTCAACAACAGTAGTAAGTTATGCCTAGCAGCATTAACTTTCAACAGTAGTAGTAAGTTATGCCTAGCAGCATTAACTTTGAGTTACCAGTATTAACTCTAATTCCAGTCCAAACACTCTCTGTTTTTAATATATTCAACTCTCTTTCTGTTTTTCAACTCACAACTTTTCTCAATTATTTTTCTCACCAAATCACTCTGTTTGTTTTTTATTTCACATAGCTCTCTTTTTGTTTTTCAACTCATAAATTCTCTCAATTCTTTTACTCACCAAATCACTCTTTCTGTTTTTACACATATCTCTTTCTGTTTTTATTCTCACCAACTATCTCACTTCTTTTTCTCATAATTTTCATAATGTTAATTATACTAGCAGTATTAAGTATAACTAACAGCATTAACTTAGCAATATTAAGTATAACTAGCAGCACTAATTATACTTAACAACATAAACTTTTAATGACATGAATAACATTACTAATTCATACAAAACTCTACAAAAACATAAAGAGATAAAAGTTTTTAAAGATTTAGCATTCCAATACTAGCAATCAAATATTGAAACCTACTTACATCAAAAGCTTTTGTAAGTAAATCTGCAACATTCTTGTCAGTATGGATTTTAACCATATGAATAAACTTCTTTTCATTAAAATCCCTAATAAAGTGATGTCTAATCTCTATATGCTTTTTTTTTGAATGAAAAACAGGATTTCTAATTATGCAAATAGTACTGTTATTATCAATAATGATTTTGGTATGCAAGAAATTGTACCCATAATCAAGTAATTGATTCTGAATTCAAAGCACTTGTCCACAGCAACTTGAAGCAGCCACATACTCTGCTTCTGTTGTGGAATTTGCAACCACTGTCTGTTTCTTGCACTGCCATGATATTAATCTACATCCAATGAATTAACAACCTCCTATTGTATACTTTCTATCCAAGCTTGCTCCAGCATAATCACTATTAGTGTATGCTACCAAATCAAAAGGTGAATCATTTGGATACCAAAGACCCAATCTTGGTTGACCTTTTAAGTACCTAAAGATCCTTTTTACAACATGAAGATGTGAAACATTTGGGTTGACTTGGTATCTTGCACAGGCACACACTAAAAACATAATATTAGGTCTTGAAGAAGTAAGATACATCAATGAACCAATCATTGATCTATATAAATGAACATCCACTTCTTCACCATCTTTATCCTTAAGAAAAAGCTTTTGAGTTTCCATAGGTGTGCTTGCAGTCTTAACATTAAGAAAAACCAAATTTCTTCAAAATCTCATTCACATACTTGTCTTGACTAATAAAAATCCCATCCTCCTTCTGCTTTACTTGCAGTCCTAAGAAGAATGTGAGTTCACCCATAGAACTCATCTAAAACTTCTTATGCATCATCTTCTCAAACTCAGTGCATAATGACTTCTTTGTAAAGCCAAAAATGATATCATCTACATACACTTGAACTAACAGAATATCACCTTTATCCCTTCTAATAAACAAAGTCTTGTCTATATTTCCTCTCTGAAACCCATTGTCCAACAAATATGTTGACAAGGTTTCATACCAAGCTCTAGGAGCTTGATGTAGCTCATAAAGTGCCTTTTCTACTTTGTATATTCTGTCAGGGAAGTTTGGATCTTCAAATCCTGGTGGTTGACAAACATAGACTTCCTCTTCAATCTTAACATATAGAAAATAACTCTTGACATCGATCTGGTATACCATAAAGTCTTTAAATGAGGCATAGGCTAAGAATAGCCTAATTTCTTCAATTATGGCAACAAGGGCAAAGACTTCATCATAATCAATCCCTTATTCTTGTGTGTACCCTTGAGCAACTAGTCTTGCTTTATTTTTAATCATAATTCATCTTTCAACCTTTTTATTCTTGAAGACCCATTTAGTGCCTATGGCCTTTTGCTATTTGGTAAATCCACCAAGGTCCAAACCTTTTGTAATTTAAATTGTAGAAGCTCATCATGCATAGCTTCTATCCAGCTTGGATCCTGCATTGCTTAGATTATCTTCTTGGGTTCTACTTGTGATAAAAAGCAGGTAAACAGGCCATTTTGAAAGTCTTTATGGTTTGTTCTTTGCTTAACTGAACTAAACAAACCATGTTTTTCCAAATTCTTTGTCATTCTTCTTGTTTGAGGTGTTGAATTCAAGTCTCTAATAATTTGTTTAATTAGATGATCTTTGTGTACTCTTGTAGTTGGAATAGGATTGACAGGCATAAATGCATCTAAATTGTTCATGTCAGCATCTGCACCAACATCTTCATCATCATCTGAATAGACAATATCTTCTAAAGCAGGCGTATCTGGTTCATATGGAAGTTCAATGCTTGCTTTTCTACCAATAGCATTAACTTCATTTATGCTAGTAGCATTAACATTGTTAGTGCTGTTAACACTAGCATCATTCTCTTAATTATCTCTTTCATCCTCTTTACTTGGATCACCACCTTCTTTTCCTGGTTCTTCAATAACCTTCTTTTCATTATCTCCTGAAGGTTTGAATCCAACATCAAGAGAACTCTTTGAACTTTGAGAGAATGGTGGATCAGCAGTCCATAATGGTAGCAGAATGTAATCATCACATGCTTTTGTACATGCATTACCATTAGATTGATTTCCTGTAACAACCGGCTTATAATTCATTGACTTTGTTAGTGTATCAATATCAAAAAGCCAATTTGGTCCACTTCCTGCAATATTAGGTGTATTCTCACTAAACTAGACATGCAGGTTATCTTCAACTATCCTATTTCTACTGTTGAATACTCTAAATGCTTTACTATTGATTGAGTACCCAACAAAGAATCCTTCATCAGCCTTACCATGCTTATTTAAGTGTTAAAAGCTGTTCATTGGGCTTGTTATAAGCTATTTATAATCTGGTCTTCAGGGTTTGTTCACTAAAAATCAAATTATTAAGTTAAAATTGGTAAAAACAGTTTTAAAGGGGTGTTTGGTTTAACTGCTTAAATGGGTCAAAGTAGGTTAAAATTGCAATTTGACACTTAAGTCAGTTTAGTTTAGCTTAAAGTAGTCTTAAAATTAGTTTGTTAAAGTTTTTAAGTAGTTAAAACTCATTTCTTAAGGTTTTGAGAGTTGTGGTTGAATCTGTTGGTCTAAGCTATCTCATTTGCATATTGATTAAGGACATGCTTATTGTCATTTTGTGAAGTTTTTGTGTTTATGCATGTGTTAAAAGAGGTTAGAAACCAACTCTAATAGTCTGCATTTGTTTGGTTTGTGTTTTACCAAAACTGTCAAAAATTTGCTAAGAATTGAAAAAAATTAAGAAATGGCTTTTTCAAATGCTTAATATTGCTTATCCTGAATTTTAAACTCCTTTTTGAGTGTTGATTATTGTTCTTTGAGGTCTAAATTTAATCTGTTTTGTAGTAATATGATCATAAGGAACTGTTTTGAGTTTTAAGCTCATAATTGTGATTTGTAAGATTGCAAAAGACTGAAAATTATGTCTAAGGTTGATCTGTGTGAGGTAGCCCTTTCCATGAAGCTTTTTAGGTGTTTATGTGAATTTCAAACTGCTTTTTCATTGTAGCTTTTTGGCCAATCTTTCTAGTGGTATAAGCCACTAAGCCATAAGGATCCTTTTGCTAGCTTATTTTTAAGCTAGAAAAGTACCTGTTGGCCTTTTTGCTTATCAGTTTTGGCCAAAAGGCTCATTTGCTTATTTAAGCTTATCTGCTTATTGCCCCTGCTTATTTAGATGTATTTCAGCTTATTAGGTTAGGTTTAATCAAATTTAGCTTATTCTCTTTAGTTTAGAGCTTATTTAAGCTTATTTGCATCATAGCTTAAAATTCCTTAAGTTTTATAGCTTTTTGAGTGTTCTGTCATTCTAGCTTATTGAGCTTGCTTATTTTTGTTCTTAAGTGCTTTTTAGAGATAGCTTATCACCTGTCTTAGCTTATTACCCTTTTTGGTTTGCTTATTTGTGCCCAAGTAGCTAAACAGTTAGCATTTTTATGGTTTAGTAGTGTTTAGCTTATTCTGTCTTATTTAGCTTATTTTAGTGCTTATTTGTGTTTTAAAAAAAGTGTCTTTGTAAAAAGTGCTTATTTTTAAATCTTTTAAAAAGTTATAAAAAATGGCAAAATCAAAAACATTTGGGATAGTGGGAAGCCCCAAGTGAGCCTAAGCTCGAACCCGGGACCTCTACCACCATCAACCAAACGTTTTACACACACACCCCCTCTACCACTCGCCCTTGGGACTTTTTCAGTTTTACTTTGCACAATTTATTCTTTATAGTAGTTTTAGGCCTATTAGCTAATAAGCTGTTTTTAGCTTATTTCATAGCTTATTCGATAAGCTGTTTTCACAAGCGTATTTTTCCTAGATTCCTCACTGTTCAGCTACTTTTCCATGATTTTTAGTTTTTATAAATTGTTTAGTATTTATAAACATTTAAATTTTCATAAAATCGTTATGTAATTCATAAAAATTATAAAAATCAAAAAAATATAATTCTTTTTTAGAAAATTTTCTTTATCATTTTGACCTAGGAAAAATTAGAATTCGTTTTTGTAGGGTTATGCAAAAATCTGTTTTTTTTTAAAGAACGAGATTGAATCTCGTTCATGTTTTTAGTGTTTTTAAGCTTAAATATCCTTCGATTTTGGTCTAGTTTTCTTTGTTCTAGCTTTTTAGTTAATTAAGACTTATAAAAACCAAAAAGATCATTTTAGGACTTAACTTTGTTTAATTTAGGGTTTTTAGGTCCCGTTAGGATTCCCGATTTGCGTTTTTAGTTAAAATTTGTCTTACCTTAAGTGTTTTTAAGTTTTTGTCGTAATTTTCCCGTAGTTTTAGATTACCAATCACAATCTTGTTTTCCGATTCAAGATTCAATTCCTAAAATGACTCTCGGCTTTCAATTGCATCCTATAGTTGGGATACGACCTGGGAATCATACTCCGCGGATTACTATAATTGTGATTTTTGAGTTCTTATCTCTTGCAATAAATATATATTATATTATATATATATAAATAATATATATATATATATATATATATATATAAACTTTATAATATAATATATATAATATAAATATATATATTAAATATATTATATTTAATATATATAAAGGGTTGAATCTTAAGTGATCAGTTTTTGGCGCCGCTGCCAAGGAAGATTGCTTACAATTGTTGAAGCCGTTTGAAAATTTGTGTCTGAAGATCCTTCCGTGTGAAGTTATTGTGTTTATTTTCTTAAAAAAAACAAAAATATAAAAACATTGTCCATAAAAAAAATATTTTTTACCAAGTTGGTAAAAGAACGCCATCATATAATACTTTCAACTGAAGTATTATCCATTAATAAGTTCCCGAACCAAAGATCAAAAACTTACCTTTTGTGTCTCTCGCGAGGTACGGCTCACCTTTGAAAGTTAAACAAACTCCTTTGTGCGTTTTTCTTTTTGAGATTTACCGAGAAGCGAGTTGATTATTAGGTTTAAGTGTCTTATCTCATTGTCCGTTATTAAAATGTATTGTGAATACATTGTTGAAAAACCAAAAAAAAAAACCAAAAAAATTTTAGTATAATTTTTTTTTTCTTTTTACATTTTAGTGCATGCGCACTCGTTCTCAATCTCGTAATTCTAACCGTCAACAACAACAAGTCAATCCGACTTTTGTTGAACCATTTAATCTTGTGGAACCAATTGAAAATCAAGCTCCTCCCGTAGTTACGATGGATGATACTCGTACTATGGCTCAATTGCTCGAAGCACCCATCGTGGGTTACGAGGATGCCATCGTTGTGCCCGAGATCACCGCGGACAACTTTGAGCTTAAGCACGGTTTGCTTACCCTCGTTCAAAACAAACAATTTTTTGGACATGACAAAGAAGACCCTCATGCTCACATCCGTTATTTCAACAAGATCACTTCTACGATGAAGTTCCCGAACGTCCCGAGTACGTCGGTTAAGCTTATGCTTTTCCCATTTTCCCTCGAGGGTGCCGCCCGAATTTGGCTTGAAAAAGAACCCCCTCGATCGATTCTCACATGGGATGATCTTGTTTCGAAATTCATCAACAAATTCTTCCCTCCTTCCAAAACAACAAATCTTCGAAATGAAATCACGAGATTTCAACAACGATTTGATGAAACTTTTTACGAGGCATGGGACCGATTCAATGATCTTCTTCGGGCATGCCCACATCATGGATTTTTGGAGTTACATCAACTCGATACTTTCTATAATGCTTTGAACTCTAATGATCAAGATTCGTTGAATTCCGCCGCGGGTGGTAATTTTTTGGATAAAATGCCCCGTGATTGCCTAAGAATCATCGAGAGCAAATCCAAAGTTCGTAATTCACGTAACAAACCGGTTGTTGCCAAAGTGAGTGCGAGCTCTTCCACCCCCGGTATTTCTCCCGATGTTGCCGAACTTAAAGATATGGTGAAAGCCTTACTTCTCGATAAGAAAAACCAAACCCAAGCTCCCGCTCCCGTAAAAGCGGTCGAGGAAAGTTGTGTTACTTGCGGTGGTGCTCATTCTTACCGAAATTGTCCCGCCACCGATGGCAACGTTTATCGTGACAATATTCAAGAGTATGTTTCCCAAGCCGCCGCAGCTAATTTCAATCAAGGAAATACCGGTTACCGAGCCCCGATTGCTAATCAAATTCGACCTCCCGGTTTTCCTCCCGTTTAAAACCAAGGAAATAACCAAAACCGTTACAACCAAAACCGGGGGAATAATTACAACCAAGGCCAAATTTATCGACCCCCGATTAATCAACCCCCGGTTCCCCAAGCTCCACCTTACCAAGCTCCGGCTCCGCAAACACAAGGTGTGTCGAAGGATGATTTTCAAAACTACGTCAAAGCTAATGATGCAGTGATGAGAAACATGCAAAATCAAAATCAAAACTTGTAAATTCAAATGACCAATTTAACAGACATGCTTACCAAGTTCATGAATTCCAATACCGCCTCTACTTCAGGCTCGGGTTCACTCCTTAGTAATACCATTACTTACCCGAAGGTAGACTTGAAGGGTATTACCACCCGAAGCGGTGTTGCTTATCAAGGACCCACCATTCCTACTACTTCTTCTTCTTCGCCTAAAGTAGTGGAACGTGAACCCGAGGTGACAAAGGACACGGTGCCTCCTACTAATAACGGAAGCACCAAAGACGTCCAACCTCCGGTTGTCCAAGATCAACCCCAAGTACCAAATTCTGAGCCCGTTGTTGCTCCCGTTAGTGCTCCGATGCCTAACCAGAAATCATCAATTCCATATCCTTCGAGACGTAATGATGAAAGGCGCCGTGAAAAAGCTAGCGACCAAATTGAGAAATTCTACGAAATCTTTAAAGATTTGAGTTTTGAAATTAGCCTCACGGATGCTTTGATTCTTATGCCAAAATTTGCTTCGGACTCTTAAGCTTTTATTGGATCAAAGAAAATTGGGTGAAATGTGCTTAGAACTCTGTTGAAATAAGCTTCTCGGCGGTCATCCTTCAAAAGTTACCCTAAAAACTTAGATTTACCTGGTAATTTCTTTACGTGTGATTTTCCAGAATGGATGAGTGCTTTGGCCTGGCGATCTTGGCGCTAGCATATTCTCATGCCTTATCCGTGTGGAAAAAGTCTTTCTCTTGGAGCTCACTCCTATTGTATGACTCTTGAAAAACTTACGGGACTGTTCGATATCGCCCAATCCGTCTGTATCGCCGAAGATGTCTACCTAAAAGTAGGAAAGTTCAAATTCCCGGCCGACTTTGTAGTCGTAGACTTTGATGCCGATCCCCGAGTCCCCCTAATTCTCGGGAGATCCTTCTTAAAAACCAGACGTGCTTTGATTGATGTTTACAAAGGTGAATTAACTCTTCGTGTTGGAAAAGAAGCCGTAACATTCAATCTTGACCAAACTTCGAGATACTCCTCTAATTACGATGATATGACGGCCAAACCGAAAATCGAGTCATTGAAACGGCTTTGTGAGGGTATTCTCAATAAGTCTTGGTTTTTCGATTGATTAGCTGAGTTGGGCAATCCCACTCCTTATTATGACCCGATCGTTTCTACCTCTTCTCCGACTCTCACTCCCTTCGGGGATAGTGATTTTCTTCTCGAGGAAGTCGATGCTTTCCTCGCTCTTGAAGATGATCCAACTTCACCGGAAGTTGATGACTCTTACTATGACCCGGAGGGGGATATTCTTCTTCTTGAATCATTTCTCAATGATGATCCATCATTACCCCCTCCCACTCAAGGAAACTATTTGCCTGAAATTCGAAAAGAACTTAAAGTTTGTGAAGCTAAAACTGATAAATCTTCAATTGATGAACCTCCCGAAGTCGAACTCAAGGACTTACCTCCTCATCTCGAATACGTATTTTTGGAAGGTGACAACAAGTTGCCTGTCATAATTGCTAAAGACTTGAGTGTCGAGGAAAAAGCCGCTCTCATAAAGGTTTTGAAGTCACACAAGCGAGCCATCGCTTGGAAACTCTCTGACATCAAGGGTATTAACCCAGAATTTTGTACTCACAAGATTCTTATGGAAGAGGACTACAAACCAGCGGTTCAACACCAAAGACGGGTGAATCCAAAAATCCACGATGTCATCAAAAAGGAGGTTGAAAAACTTCTTGACGCCGGATTAATTTACCCGATCTCGGATAGTCCTTGGGTAAGCCCCGTACATTACGTACCGAAAAAGGGTGGCTTTACCGTTGTTGAAAATGATGAAAATGAGTTGATCCCGACTCGATTGGTTACGGGATGGCGTGTATGCATTGACTACCGAAAGTTAAATGAAGCTACCCGTAAAGACCACTTTCCACTATCGTTTATGGATCAAATGCTCGAGAGATTAGCGAGAAACAAGTACTATTGTTTTCTCGATGGTTTCTCGGGTTACTTTCAAATTCCCATCGACCCTCATGATCAAGAAAAGATAACATTCACGTGTCCTTACAGAACGTTGGCATACCGTCGCATGAATGCACCGAGCACGTTCCAAAGGTGTATGATGGCTATCTTTCATGATATGATCAAAAAAACGATGGAAGTCTTCATGGACGACTTTTCGGTCTTTGGGAATTCATTCAGAAATTGCCTCTCTCATGTAGACAAGATGCTTCAAAGGTGTGAAGACACCAATCTTTGTCTAAATTAGGAAAAGAGTCATTTTATGGTTAAGGAAGGCATTGTCCTTGGCCATAAGATTTCCAAAAACGGGATTGAGGTTGACAAAGCCAAAGTCGATGTGATTGCTAAGTTACCTTATCCAAACCCAACCGGGGTTTGTTAAAAAGAGGTGTTTCCGAGTTTTCTCGGTCATGCCGGTTTCTACCGACGGTTCATTAAGGATTTTTCCAAAATTTCCCGACCGATGACTCATCTTTTTGAGAAGAATACTCCGTTCATCTTTTCCAACGAATGTATTTAAGCATTTGAAACGTTAAAGAAAAAACTTACCGAAGCTCCAATATTGATTGCCCCGGACTAGGATCTACCCTTTGAGCTTATGTGTGATGCAAGCGACTTTGCCATAGGTACCAGTTTGGGTGGCAAGTCATGAAAAAACAATTTAGGCCTATACACTATGCTAGTAAAACAATGAACGAGGCGGAATCGCATTACACCACGACGGAGAAAGAAATGTTAGCCGTGGTGTATGCCTTTGAAAAATTCCGATCTTACCTCATCTTGAACAAAAGCATAGTGTATACGGATCACTCCGCCCTAAAATATCTCTTTGCTAAAAAAGATTCCAAGGCGAGATTGCTCCGGTGGGTTCTCCTCCTTCAAGAGTTCACATTCAAAGTAATTGACACAAAAGGAGCCGAGAATCTCGCGGCCGATCATCTTTCCCGATTAGAAAATCCGTATGAAAATGTGCTCGACCCAAAGGAGGTAAATGAAAAGTTTCCTCTCGAGACACTTAATATGGTGACTTCTCGTAGTGACTCAAGTACCCCGTGGTTTGCCGATTATGCAAATTACCACGCGGGGAATTTCATTGTTAAAGGGATGTCGTCCCAACAAAAAAATAAGTTTTTCAAGGATGTTAAACACTACTTTTGGGACGACCCTTATCTGTTCAAAATATGTGCGGATCAAGTGATTCGGCGGTGTGTGCACGGCAAAGAAGCTCTCGACATCCTCGAAGCTTGCCACAATGGACCCACCGGGGGACATCATGGTGCAAATCTCACCGCCAAAAAGGTCTTTGATGCCGGTTTCTTTTGGCCCACTATTTACAAAGATGCACACGAGTTGGTTAAAAATTGTGACTCGTGCCAGCGTCAAGGAAAAATTTCGCAGCGTGATGAAATGCCTCAAAATTCCATCCAAGTTTGCAAAATCTTTGACGTGTGGGGCATAAATTTCATGGGGCCATTCCCGTCTTCACGAGGGAACAAATATATACTCGTGGCGGTCGACTATTTGTCAAAATAGGTTGAAGCGAAAGCGCTCCCCACCAACGACGCCCGAGTTGTTTGCAAATTTCTTAAATCTCTCTTCGCTAGATTCGGTGCCCCTCGTGCTATCATAAGTGATCGCGGAACCCATTTTTGCAATGACCAGTTTGCAAAGGTCATGCTTAAATACGGAGTCACTCACCGTCTCTCCACCGCGTATCACCCACAAACAAGTAGGCAAGTTGAGGTATCCAATCGTGGCTTGAAACGAATTCCATCGCGTTTCACCACAAACAAGTGGGCAAGTTTGTGAGGGTATCCAAAGTGGCTTGAACCGATTTCTTGAAAGGTACCGTGGGCGAGAACGTTGCATCTGGTGGATACAACTAGGATGATGCACTTTTGGGCCTTACCGTACCGCTTACAAATCACCCAGAGGGTGTTCCCATTACAAGCTCGTGTACGGAAAGCTGTCATCTACACAATCGAGCTCGAGCACAAAAGCCTACTAGGCCTTGAGCATGCAAAACTTTGTCATTGAGACCGAGGTGTGATCACCGAAAAGTTCAACTCAATGAACTAAATGAACTTCGTGATCATGCCTATGAGAACTCTTTGATCTATAAAGAGAAAACAAAGAGGATCCATGACTCAAAGATCAAAAACCGCGTTTTCAACGTCGGTGATCAAGTCCTCCTCT